>CM035427.1:69908862-69916362 GCA_020310875.1 Ceratopteris richardii | reverse complement strand
TATTATAGGTAGAGATGAGGAGGCACGATACATGTGGGTTCGCATGGAGATAGCACAGGGGAGCTCGATTTACATTGCTATATGCTACTTCCCACCAGGCGGATCTCGATACGCCGGACAAGATCGGGGGGGGGGGGACCGATCCGAGATAGAGACTCACCATACACAGCGCTTTCAGATGAGATACTACATTACAACACACTAGGTGAAGTCTTCCTTATGGGGGACTTCAATGGCCGCACTCAGTCGCATCAGTGCGAGGCATACGACATGGATCACCCACATCTCATGAGGGCCAATGACCCGGTTGAGATTAGCACCAGCAGATTATCGGCAGATACGGGTCAGGACACCACCGGCTATGGCAGACATCTACTCGAGCTAGGCAGCCGACATCATCTCGTTACATATAACGAGATGAATCGTTGGCCAGGTTCAGGCGGACTTACTTGCTTCCCTCACGGGGGAGGTGAGAGCACAATCGACTACATTTTGGGTACTACCTCTGGAGCTTCACTCATCCCTTCATTTAGTATTGGACGACGCCCACTCGGTGCTGACCACACATTTATCACATTCACACTCTCATCTCCGATTCCATTAGACCCTCCCTCACCCACTGAGATACATACCACGATACACTTCACACACGAGCTCTCACACGTTTATGCACACCATTTACACACCCGCCTACTCTCCCTCGATCCATTCTCACCTTTGGACACACTTACATCACATATCACCTCCATCCTACAGGACTCAGCTCTCCGCAGCTTCCCACACCGCACACATATGCACCCTCCACGCACAGGATCCATGCCCCAGAACCGTTGGTATGATGCAGATTGTCGTGAGCTGCGGAAACACCTACGGATTTTAGAGCATAGAGGAGATATTACACACACACAGGCACAGCGTCGCATGCAGAGCCTTACTCGCCGCAAACGGCGAGATTGGGAGGAGAGACAGTATTGGGATATTTACCATTTGCTCATGAGTCGAGACAGTGTAGTGGCATGGCGACATTTGAGAGAGAGGAGCAGACACCTATCCGAGACCCGAGCACTTGGCATAGCTATGCACGAAGCCTATACGAGATCCCAGACCAGCCTCCCATTCCCAGACCGCAGAGCTCACGTCCTACTACCTCTGACTTCTTCACACCCACTATGGTGGGACGCGCTATTGCCCGGCTGCAGCATGGCAGGGCCCATGATCATTTCGGTTTACAGGCAGAGCACCTCATCTATGGAGGCACGACTCTCGCACCGCTCATTGCCCATCTCTTCAACCGTGCATTGGTTGAATGGTTCCCACACTCATGGACTGAGCACACCATAGTGCCCATTCATAAGTCAGGTGATACTATGGATCTAGCTACATACCGGACGATCATGATTGGCCCTATATTGGCCAAGTTATATGGGGCGGTACTAGAGACAGAGTTGAGTACTCTCGCTGAGAGGAAGGGCATCAGGGCTCCAAGACAGGCAGGTTTCAGACGAGATTACTCTACCATTGACCACATATTCACTCTGAGATTCCTGATCGACCAGGCCAGGGTGAGGAAGAGGAGATTATATTGTTGCTTTGTGGACTTCCGCAAATCATTTGACACTGTTCCCAGGGATCGACTCTTCAGACGACTACTTGACATCGGAGCTCCGGAGGAGATGCTATGGGGGATCTACGCCTTATACGAGAGAGTATCTGGTAGAGTCAGATGTCCAGGGGGCTTATCTGATCCACTTGCTAGCACTATCGGGGTGAAGCAAGGATGCCCTCTCTCACCCACCCTCTTTGGTCTCTACATTGATGAGATAGTGGACTTCATACATCAGCAGGGAGGCGATGGCATTGAGGTACACGGGTCCACTGTCCATATTCTTTTATACGCTGATGATATTGTATTGGTTTCAAAGTCTGCAGAAGGTCTACAGCATCATCTACACAGCCTAGATGACTTTTGCAGACACAGAGGGTTATCTGTGAACCTTGGTAAAACCAAGGTCTTGATCTTTCATACATCAGCACAGGTATGCAGACATAGTTTGTTCACAGCAGCAGGTGGACCGATCGAGGTGGTCGGATCATATGTTTACTTGGGGGTGACATTTGCAGCATCATCAGGGGTCTTCTCTATGGCTAAGGCAGCCCGTGACCGCATCACACGTGGGAACGCAGCACTAGCTTTGATGGAGAGACAGTGCCACCAGGCATATTTTCAGGAGCCCCGCACAAAGGGGTGGCTCTTTGACACTTTGGTTACGCCAACGCTCATGTATGGGGCAGCCATATGGGGACCAGGATTAGCTACATCAGTATGGACAGCATTAGAGAGGCCACAGATCCTCATGATTGCCAGACTTATCCGCAGCAAGCCTTCAGTACCACATGATATCATTAGAGCAGAGCTCGCTGCACCACCGATGCTAGTTGAGGCACTATTCGAGACAGTATGCCTATTACACAGACTTCGGAGCATGGATACAGAGCGCATTGCTTATCGTGCTTTCGAGGCATCACGTTATATGGCATTAGCAGGGGACACGTCCTCATGGTATGCACAGACACGAGACTCGCTTGCCCACCATGGCTTTGACATAGACAGGCTACCACCACTACAGTACGACACTCATGCACCCACCTACTCGCTCTCTCATCAAGAGAGGAATAGGATCATTCGTCAGGAGATATGGCATACATACATACAGAGGACATGGGTGAGCCCTAGGGGTACATTGCCACCGAAAACGCTCTACTACAGCGAGCAATTTCTACATATATTGGGCACGGGCTTCATCGAGATTCCGAGATACATGCAGACCTACCTTCCCCACCACCTACGAGTCGTCATTGGGCAGCTCCCGGTTTCATCACATCAGCTCGAGATTGAGAGGGGTCAGTCCAGGGGAGTCCCCCGCGAGGAGAGGTGGTGCCCAGTATGCCAGACAGAGGTAGAGAGCGAGGAGCATTTTTAAATTATCAGATGTCCAGCATACTTAGACCTACGAGCACACTTCCAGATCGAGGAGTCATTCCAGCTGTGCATGACTATGGGAGACCAGAGACGCTTGGGACGCTTTCTCACAGCAGCATACGAGAGGAGAGAGCGGTCACTACAGCCCATACATCAGCCACGGGTGAGTACCCAGCAGACCATTACCCAGTTCTTTCAGCGAGTTGAGCTACATCAGAGAGGTCCATCTATAGGGCTCACGCTCCACCAGGCAGCAGCACAGAGAGCACGGCGCCGACCACGCATGGGCGGATATCGTCGACCACGACTATATCAGGAGGATATCTCACGCATCAGGATTGCCTACGACCACATGATGGAGAATAGGCGTACCACCACCCCCTGGGTTGTCTTCCTTCAGGAGGCACTCAGACCACCACCGATGTACCACATACTACACCCACCTCCACCCATCACCAGTAGCTAGGGCGTTTTACTCACATTTTGGATCCCCCATGTATTAGGTGGCCACTATCTGCAGAGTCAGAGCCACGTCTCCCAAGCCTTTTCCAGCCCTATATAGCTTTGTGTAGCGATATCCTTTTTATTTCATTTTATCTTCTACACAGGGTTACTACACTTGTAAATGGTTTTTGTCTCATAGGCCAAGTTTGGCCTCCAGAAGACGTTAATATGACTTTCTTTCTTTCTTTCTTTCTTTCTCTCTCTCTCTCTCTCTCTCTCTCTCTCTCTCTCTCTCTCTCTCTCTCTCTCTCTCTCTCTCTCTCTCTCTCTCTCTCTCTCTCTCTCTCTCTCTCTCTCTCTCTCTCTCTCTCTCTCTCTCTCTCTCTCTCTCTCTCTCTCTCTCTCTCTACCCCTTTTGCCCCACATCTCAACCCTTTCAACCGGTATCAGAGCAGATTAGGGTTTCAGAGCTACTGCGCAGGTGCTGTCCAGCAAATAAAACCCCACTTTTCGCGATAATCTTCGATTTTATCGCGAATACACAAGTTTAGTACCTATGTATTGATTTGTGGCAAAAGAAATTGCTTATGTACAGCAAATTGTGGTATTTTGCATGCATAGGAATCAAAATTGCTGATTTTTGGCACAAATTAGCTTGCTGGAATTATCTGCAAAAAAATTCAGAAAATTTCTTCTATCGGCTCCATTTTGCTCCTACAGGTGTTTGAAGTTGTTGTGCACTACTTTTAGAGGTGGTATGCTGATTTTGGTGCATTTTGCCCAAAATTTCAGCACATTAACCTCTTATTTGTGCAACCATGGCATCGTCGTCCTCAAATATGAAGAATCTTTTTGACATTCGAAGCTTTGAGGGCATAGGATTTGATCTTTGGAAGGAGCGAATTCAGGGAATTCTCTTCCTCAAAGATTGTGACAAGGCGTTGGAAGCAAGAAAGCCGGAGGACATGCTAGATGATGTGTGGCATAATCTAAATAGAAAGTGAGTCACTTACATAAAAATGGCCGTATTCGATGACATTTTTTGTAGACCTCAAGGGCATTACTACAACTTCAGAGGTGTGGGCCAAGCTTAAGGCCACCTATGAGAGCACCACACCTATTAATCAAGTACATCTGATGAGGAAATTAGTTGGCATGCAGCTGGATGAGTCCAAGAGTGCTGTAGAACACTTGTCTCATTTTACAGGTACTCTATCACAGTTGCAGGTACTCTATCACAGTTGCAGGACTCAGGGATGCCTCCCTTCGATGATAAGCGAAAGCTATTTTTCTGCTTATGACACTTCATGATTCTTGGGAGACCTTGGTGGTCTCATTATCAAATAACCCCAATCTTACTTTTGATGGTGTGAGGGGTTCTATATTGAATGAAGAAATCAGGAGAAAGCAAGTGGTGAAGGAGGCACTTCTGCAAACATGGTCAAAGGAAGATCAGAGAAGAAGGGCTCTTATTCACAGAGGAGTAGGAGCAAAAGCAAAGAAAGAGGCAGCTCCAACAAGGAGGGTACTGATGTGACATGTTATCAGTGTGGTAGGAAAGGCCATAAGAAGCCCGACTTCCTATTCTATAAGGCAGAGCTTGAGAGGAAGAAGAATGCTGGAGACAAAAGAAAGCACAAGAAGGAAGACAAGATGGATGGACAAGACAGCCAGAAAGAAAAGGAGAAGGCCAATGTGGGCTCTAGTGTTATTATTGAGAAGCTTTCAGATATGGAAGATATTCTATGTGCTACTATATCAGCTCATGATGCTCATGCACATGATGTCTCTTGCAATGTTCATGTACAGGACATGTCGATCACTAAAAGTTGATCTAATTGATGCATTATTGACTGTAAATGATGCATTATCCAAGACATAGATTGTTGATTATGGTGCTTCTTTTCATATGACTCCTATCAAGGAGTGTTTTGTTACTTTTCATGCAGGCAACCATGGCCATGTATACCTAGGGAATAATCATGCATGTCCCATTGAAGGTATTGGTAGTGTGCATCTTTCAACAGATGGCACAAATGACCTAGTCCTGCATAATGTGAGGTATGTACCAAGAATCAAGAAGAGTTTGCTCTCTGTTGGGCAAATGGATATGCATGGTTACAGCATTTTATTTGAAAGAAGCTCATGGAAGATGACCAAAGGGTCAGGGCTGATCGTTAAAGGCATGAAAAGGGGAACTTTGTATTGCTTGCATGGAAAGGCCTTGTCTGGCAAATTCATTGCATTGGCTGAGATTAATTCTCATATGTATGCGAATAAGAAAGAATAGGCAGCAGCATACTTTGCATGTATCCCAAGAAAAGTACATTGAAAAAGTGCTGGACAGATTTAATGTGGCTGATGCTAAGCCTCTTGGAATGCCATTGCAGCCACATGTTAAGCTTTCCAAGAATGACTGTCCCAAAGATGATGATGCAGCCAATTACATGAAGAGTGTTCCATATGCATCAGCTTGTGGTTCACTTATGTATGCTATGGTTGCTACTCGGCCAAACATTGCTCATGTAGTGGGAGTTGTTAGCAGGTTCATGGCTAATCCTGATAGAGCTCATTGGGAGGCAATCAAATCTATCTTGAGATATTTGAAAGGAACTAAAAACAAATGCCTCAGTTATGGAAAGGACCCATAGAGCTTTGATTCTGACATGGAAGGTGATGTGGATACACGGAAATCCACAAGTGGCTATGTTTTCACTCTTGCAAGTGGTGCTGTATCATGGTGCAGGCTGCAGCAAACTGCAAAAGATTGTTGCTTTATCTACTACTAAGGCTGATTATATTCCAGCCACTAAGGCTTCCAAGGAAGCAATATGATTAGCACGTCTTTGTAGTGAGTTTGGTTTGCCTGACAGAGCACCTATGCTTGGTTGTGATAGCCAGAGTGCCATATGTTTAGCAAAGAATGCCATGTTCCATGCACGCACAAAACATATTAGGTGCTTGAGGATGGCCTTATCACATTGGTTAAGGTCCATACATCACAGAACCCTACAGATGTTCTCACTAAGTGCTAACCCAAAGCACAACATCAGTTATGTATACAGAAGGTCGGAGTCACATAGCTTAAAAGCACCATTTATGCCTTTAAGTGGGAGGTTGTTTGAGTAAAGCCCTAAATGACCCCTTCATAGCGTATACATGTGTATAAGCCTATTTATAAAGGCTAAGTCACTTATTCTTTATTTTTGGGCCAAGTTCAATGTGAACTTGGTCAACCCTAAAAGGATCATATATAACACAACACTTTAGGGCTCTCTCATTCTTAGTGAGCCTCTCCAAAGCTGATCGAAACTCTCTCTCTCTCTCTCTCTCTCTCTCTCTCTCTCTCTCTCTCTCTCTCTCTCTCTCTCTCTCTCTCTCTCTCTCTCTCTCTCTCTCTCATCTCTCTCTCTCTCTCTCTCTCTCTCTCTCTCTCTCTCTCTCTCTCTCTCTCTCTCTCTCTCTCTCTCTCTCTCTCTCACCCATTGAGCATATAGAGTGCATACCCATAGCACCCCACACCCTTGATGCCAGCTACTATCCCTCCTTTTATACCCGTTTGCAGTACTCACACTTTATTTTCGTTTTGGATCATAGTGGATTGGATCATACTGATGTATATGTTTTGTCTCATAGGCCGATTTTGGCCTCTAATAGACGTTAAAAAGTCTCTCTCTCTCTCTCTCTCTCTCTCTCTCTCTCTCTCTCTCTCTCTCTCTCTCTCTCTCTCTCTCTCTCTCTCTCTCTCTCTCTCTCTCTCTCTCTCTCTCTCTCTCTCTCTCTCTCATCTCTCTCTCTCTCTCTCTCTCTCTCTCTCTCTCCTAGGTATCACCTTCTCGGGCAGCACAGGGGTATTCTCCATGGCACAGGCTGCGAGAGATAGATTGACACGAGGTTATGCGGCACTTGCAGGATTGGAGAGACGCTGCTTTCAGACACATTTTCAGGAGCCCCGGACTAAGGGGTGGCTCTTTGACACTCTAGTGACACCCGCATTGATGTACGCAGCAGCAGTATGGGCACCAGGGATCACAGAGGCGATGTGGACGCAGATTGAGAGGCCCCAGATCACCATG
>CM035427.1:69821362-69903862 GCA_020310875.1 Ceratopteris richardii | reverse complement strand
CTGCAGGCATAGTAAACTAGCAAAATTCAGATGACCAAAGGGTGCATGTCAAAGCTTTGCATCGGACATAGCATGAGAATCATGTACTCATTCAGAGATCTTTCATAGTCTATGAGCTTATACAGCCAACGACATAAAATGCCAGAAGCAATAATCACAAAGCCATTTGACAGATCATGAACTGTACACCTGTCATCAACAAATTTCACAACCAAGCCAATCTTGGCTAATGCAGAAACTGATAACAGGTTCTTCTTGATCCCTCGTACAAATAAAGCATCTGACAATGTGAAAGAACTACCATCAGTAGTAGTCAATATGATTTTACCAACTCCCATAACAAGATAAGAGGAGTTGTTGGCGCATGTAATAGTATTCCCTGTAGGGGTAGGCTCGAGTGAAGAGAAGAAACTGAGCTCCGAGGTAATATGTTTGGTCGCCCCATTGTCAAAATACCAAACATCTGAGTCTATTGTAGACATGCACTGCTCATGCGAAGATGGGTCAAAACTCCCAAGATGGGTCAAAACTGCAGACAGTAGTAAACGCCCATTCTTCTTCCTGCACAAGATTAGCAGACTCTGTTTTTGGTGTAGAGGCCTCTGCAACAACCATTCCAACCTCTTTCTTCTTTGCCTCTTTAGGATTTAGTTTTGGACAGTTCTTTATGATATGATCATTCCCTTTACAGTACTTGCAAAACAATTTCTTCTTTTCTGATTTCTTCTCATCTTTATCTTCCTTCTTCGAATGTGCAGCATTTGCAGATTTCTGCTTACTAGTTGAAGAGCTCCATTTTCCTTTGCCCTTTTGACTAACCAGGAAAAGCTTGATCTGCAACACTCATAATGGACTTGTTCTGCCTCGGCTGATCTTCCTGCAACAGAACAGAGACTAACTCCTCAAATGACAAGGCATTTGGATTTCCTTTCATCATTAACCGAAGAGTAGAAGCAAAACTCTGATATGAATCAGGAAGACCATTCAGAACAGTCTGCACAAGTGAGCTATCTGGTATAACCTCATCAGCAGAAATCAATTGTTCCTTCAAGTCTTTGATCTTTGTTAGAAAACTGTCCATAGAATCACCTTCATTCATGTGCTCACTCTCCAACTGTTTTCGAAGGTAAGCAACACGAGCCTCATTCCTAGCTTGGTACAATGTGGTAAGTGTATCCCAAGCATCCTTAGCTCTTCTGCAAGAGCGAATGTGAGGAATAATGGCACGTTTGCCAGACAAAGCTATCAATGCATGTGCCTGGGCATCTCTGCCATCCCAACGAATTTGCTCTGCAGTAGGTGCAACAGAAACTGTAGCACGAACAGGAATATGCAGAATATCATCGTCTTCGATACCTTCTTCCTCAACTTCTGTACCTACAGTTGTAATAATTGCAGGTGTGATAGGACGTTTTTCAACACCCTGCACAATGTTCCACAGTCCTTTTGCAACCAATACATGTCGCATCATATAAGCCCATAACGGGTAGTTGGTAGCATCAAAATTAACCTCAACAACCAATATACGGAATACATCACTGCTTTCAGCCATGGCCGGTGACTAAAATACCTTGATGCACAAAATTGACTCTATCTCAAAAAGTTGAACAGAATTGCCCAAACGAATTCTGCTAGACTTGTAGCAGACTTCGAGATGCATATACCGGCAAACAAAAACTAGTATATACCTTTGGCACAAAAAGACGAAATAGCTTGCACAAGCGTTGTGATAGTGCATTCGGAGGCCGAAACGAGCTCAGATCGCTATTTTGGCACCACAAAGCAAAGTTGTTTTGATCTCGAAAACACACTGAGTATGCTTATAAAAATTCATGCGATTCTAAGACTACAACCGGAGGAGTGTCGAAGCACCCTAGATGAAGCAATGACTTGCTCTGATACCAATTGTTGAAGATAGACGTCTGTGGAAGCACGCGAACAGCACAAGGAAGAAGAAGAAGCTTGGAGCACCACACACAATACTCAATGTATTACTAGAGAATGTACAAAGATAAGTATCCCATTAGGGCAATAGGCGTATATACAAGCCGGGGACAAAAAACCTCCTAAAGAGGGAAAAAAGTGCCCCGGCGGTCCTAGTGTGTTCACACACATCACTACCTAAATATATCAACAATTTATAACTGGATGCACTGATGTCCAGGCTCGGGTGGACTGGATGCATTGATGCACATGCTTTCCACATGGGGGCAGTGAGAGCACCGTTGACTAGGTACACTCTCTAGGGCATCGTTCATGACTTCACTTAGTATTGGTCAATGTCCACTAGACACCGATCACACTTTTATCACGTTCACTCTCATCTCCTCTTCCACTAGACTCCCTCCCACCTACCAGGCCATACAACACGATACACTTCACATGGGAGCTCTCACATGTCTATGCACACCATTTACACACCCGTCTACTCTCTGGACCCACTCTCACCTCTGGACACACTCACCTCACAGATCACCACCATCTTACACGACACAGCTCTACACAGCTTCCCCCCCAACACATGGGGTCCATGACCCAAGACGGATGGTATGATGCTGAGTGTCGGGAGCAATGGAAGTAGCTACGAGCATCAGAGCATAGTGGGGAGATTACACATAGACAAGAGCAGTGTCACATGCAGCACCTCACCCGTCGAAAGAAGCGGGAATGGGAGGAGAGAGAGTAGTGGGACATCTATCACTTTCTCATGATCCGCGACAATGTAGTGGCATGACGATACTTCAGAGAGGAGACAGACGACACCCATCCAAGAGCCGGACACATGGCACAACTATGCACCGGGCGTATACCATATTCCAGACCAGCCACGCATCCCTAGACCACAGAGTTCATGCCCCACCACCTCTCACTTCTTCACACCAGAGACGGTGAGTTGAGCAATCATCCACCTACAGCATGGCAGAGCCCGCGACCCATTCAGTTTACACGCAAAGCATCTCATCTACAGATGCACATCTCTAGCACTGCTTATTGCCCACCTCTTCAATCGAGCACTAGTGTAAGGGTTCCCTGAATCATGGACAAAGCACACCATAGTGCCCGTCCATAAGTCACGTGATGTTATGGATCCAGCCACATACCGGACGATCATGATTGGCCATATATTGGCCAAGTTATATGGGGCAGTGCTAGAGACAGAGTCTAGCACCCTCGCTGAGAGGAAGGGTATCAAGGCTCCAAGACAGGCAAGATTCGAACGAGATTACTCTACCATTGACCACATCTTCACTCTGAGATGCCTGATTGACTAGCACGAGTGAGGAAGAAGAGATTATATTGTTGCTTTGTGGACTTCCGCAAAGCCTTCGACACAGTTCCCAAGGAGCGGCTCTTGAGACGTTTACTCGATATCGGGGCTCCAAAGGAGATGATATGGGGGATCTACACCTTATACAAGAGAGTATCTCATAGAGTCAACTGCAAGGAGGCCTCCATCGGGTGAAGCAAGGATGCCCTCTCTCGCCCACCCTCTTTGGTCTATACATTGATGAGATAGTGGACTTCATACGAGAGCACGGAGGGGATGCCATTGAGGTACGAGGGACCACTATTCACATTCTTTTTTATGTTGATGATATTGTCATGGTTTCAGAGTTTGCAAAGGGTCTACAGGCTACAGCACCACCTACACGGCCTAGGGCTATCAGTCAACCTTGGTAAAACCAAGGTTTTGATCTTCCATACATCAGCACAGGTGAGGAGACAGTTCTTTCGCAGCAATAGGCAGACCCATCGAGGTAGTCCGATCATATATCTACTTGGGAGTGACATTCACAGCAGCCTCTTGGGAGTGACATTCACAGCAGCCTCTGGAGTCTTCTCCATGTCTCGGGCAGCCCGCAATTGCATCACACGACGATACGCAACACTAGCTTTGATGGAGAGACAGTGCCACCAAGCATATTTTCAGGAGCCCCACACCAAGGGGTGGCTCTTCGAGACTTTGATTACCGTAACACTCATGTATGGAGCAGCCATATGGGGACTGGGATTAGCCGCATCAGTATGTACAGTAGTGGAGAGGTCACAAATTCTCATGATTGCCAGACTCATCTCCAGCAAATCTTTGGTGCACCATGATATCATCAGGGCAAAGCTTGCTGCACCACCGATGCTTGTAGAGGCACTCTTCCAGACAATATGTTTATCACACAGGATCCAGAGCATGGACAAAGAGCACATCATTTTACAAAGCTTTCTAGGCATCACTCGACATGGCACTAGCAAGAGATACCTCCTCATGGTATACAGAGATACTGGATTGGTTGGCCCACCATGGATTTGACATAGACAGACTACCACCAGTACAGTACGACTCCCAGGTCCCGACCTATTCGCTCTCCCACCACACGAGGAATAGGATCATTCGCCAGGAGATATGGCATATATACATATAGAGGACATGGATGAGCCCGATACATTGCCACAGAAAATGCTCCACTATTGTGAGCATTTTCTACAAATCTCGGACCAAGGTTTCATTAAGACTCCACGCCACATGCAGACCTACCTACCACGCCACCCCCGAGTCGTCATTGGGCAGCTTCGAGTTTCATCACACCCGCTCGAGATCGAGAGGGTTCGAGCCAGAGGAGTCTCACGAGAGGAGAGGTGGTGCCCAGTATGCCATACACATAGAGAGTGAGGAGCACTTAGTTTACCAAATGCCCAGCATACTCAGACCTACGACTCCAGATAGAGGATTCACTCCAGCTATGCATGACCACAAGAGGCCAACGGAAGATGGGACACTTTCTCACAACGGCATATGAGAGACAAGAGCATATGCTACAGCCCACACATGAGACACAGGTGAGTACATAACGGACTATTACTGAGTTCTTTCAGCAAGCTGGGCCACATCTGTCGGACCCACCTTCCAAAGGCATAGGGCTCACACTAAGCACACAGAAGCACATAGAGGGCGACGCTGACCATGTATGGTTGGGTACCGACGACCATGACTACATCAAGAGGATATCTCACGCATCATGATAGCCCACGACCACATGATGGAGGAGAGGCACACCACCAACACCTCGGCAACATTCTTTCAGGAGGTACTTGGACCGCCGGCAATGTAACACATACTCCACCCACTTCCACCCACCATCAATGCTTAGGGTATACACATCTCACCCCCACATGGGTACCCCCTGTATTAGGTAGCCATTATCTACAAAGTCAGAGCCACACTCCCCCCCTCCCCATACACCACTACATTATCCCCACTACCCCTTGATTATCAAATACATCATCCTTTAGGTTTTTTTCAGCCTACGCAAGTTTTTGTTGGAAGTCAATGTACATATGGTCCACTTCCAGCAAATCTACATTTTGGACTTGGCATTTTTTGTACAGTTTGGGTAAAACTTTTTTAGGCTAGATAGATAGAGCTTGGCGAGAGCTATCTAGTGGTGCCAGAGAGCAGAGCGGATTTGCAAACTATGTAGAGAGGAGGTGGAGACTGAGGAGCATTTCATATGTCGATGCAGAGCATACACTCATATTAGAGACAGATATGAGACTTTATTCAGAGGGCAGCCCATCCTATGAGAGATTATGGACTCCCGAGATCAGAGACACTTAAGACGTTTCTTGGTAGAGATTCACATGCATAGAGATGCACTGTTACCACTGACATACACAGCTACACAGGTGGAGAGGAGACAACTACAACTCACTGATTTTTTCCAGAGGTCTAGAGCCCCCTCCCCACCTGATTCCAGCAAGGAGTGACTCTACGGTAGGTTGAGGTGAGTCGAGCTAGACGACGACCAGGAGTCACAGCGCTCAGAGGAGTGAGGCTATACCATCGCAAGATAGAGGAGATTCGAGCCCATCATTGCGCAGCGACTGCGGAGCGAGTAAACCTGATGCTTTCATATAGGAAACTCTAGCACTTGCTCCACCTATGTATCACATCCACCACCCCTCCATTACCACTAGATGGAGCTAGTAGACAGATGCATCTTCATGATTGTATAGCCCTCAGCATATAGACATGCATATACCCCCAAAGATAGGGCTCCATCAACCTTAGTATTTTACCACACATGTTTGAGACTAGATTGTTGTCCATCCGCATCATGTATCTTATGTTTTGTCTCATGGCCTGTCATGGACGTAAAAAACTCTCTCTCTCTCTCTCTCTCTCTCTCTCTCTCTCTCTCTCTCTCTCTCTCTCTCTCTCTCTCTCTCTCTCTCTCTCTCTCTCTCTCTCTCTCTCTCTCTCTCTCTCTCTCTCTCTCTCTCTCTCTCTCTCTCTCTCTCTCTCTCTCTCTCTCTGTACACAGAGAGGCTTGACAATAAACCTTGGCAAGACCAAGGTCATAATCTTCCACACCTCCCCCATGGTGAGAAATGGAGCAGGATTCAAAGCTTGCGGTGGACAGACTGAGGTGGTCACTTCCTATGTCTATCTCGGAGTCACATTCACGAGCTTGCATGGCCCCTTCAGCATGAGACAGGCAGCCACCGATAGATTCACACGCGGATATGCAACTTTAGCCATGTTAGAGCGGAGATGTCACCAGGCACACTTCCAGGAGCCCCGCACGAAGGGGTGGCTATTTGACACACTAGTCAGCCCAGCTATGATGTATGATGCGATAGTTTGGGCCCCAGGCCTCAAAGTCACCCAGTGGAGTGCGATAGAGAGGCCACAAGTACGTATCATCTCACAATTATTTCGCGGGAAACAGTCGGTACCACATGACATCATCAAGGCAGAGCTAGCTGCACCACCCATGGCAGTAGATGCACTATTCCAGACTATCTTCTTTATTCAGAGGATGAGGGAGGTCCCTACAGACAGACTCACACACAGAGCTTTTGAGGCATCTGTACAGATATCAGAGTCAGGATATGAGAGAGCTTGGTACACTCAAGTTAGAGTCTGGTTTGATAGTCATGGACTTGATATGGACGGATTGCCGCCTTTTCAGTATGACCCAGACTCACCTCACATCCGCCTCTCTCGTCGTGAGAGGAATGTTGTGCTCATACAGGATCTCTGGCAGCTCTACATTAGTCAGACATGGCACACACCACACATGGGATCGAGACTATCACACTACAGAGACCAGTTCTTAGACATAGTAGCGGACGGTTTCATCCAGCGACCAAGCTACATGGATACTTACATGCCTCATAGCTCGAGGGTAGCGATTGGCCAGTTGAGAGTCTCATCACACCGACTAGAGATTGAGACGGGAAGAGCCGCAAACATTCCCAGAGAGGAGCAGATATGCAGGGTCTGCAGAGTAGAGATGGAGGATGAGGAGCACTTTGTATGCAGATGTAGCACATATGATGGCATCAGAGGAAGCTACGAGACTCTGTTTGCAAGGCAGCCCACCCTCCGACAGATCATGGACTCTAGACACCGGCGACAGCTCGGGTGATTCTTACTAGAG
This sequence comes from Ceratopteris richardii, assembly GCA_020310875.1. Taxonomy (NCBI): domain Eukaryota; kingdom Viridiplantae; phylum Streptophyta; class Polypodiopsida; order Polypodiales; family Pteridaceae; genus Ceratopteris; species Ceratopteris richardii. Next base: position 69,896,423 of record CM035427.1, on the reverse strand, counting down.
ATACAGAGTCACAAAGATTCCCTACTCCAGCCTACTATGGAAGTCCATACAGGAGGGAGTCAGAGTCAGCTCACTGACTTCTTTATTCCACGACGTGTTGCAACCCTCCCCCCCTCAGCCCGCACACCAAGAGGGGTGACTCTTCAGCAGGCTTAGACTTCTCGAGCTAGGAGACAACCCCGTGCTATAGGATATCGGGCCCCGAGGCTTCACCTACACCAGATTGCGGAGATCCAGGCTCGTGACCATCGCGCCATGGAGGAGAGACGATCCCATATGATGGCTGATCCCGCTCCAACCATCAAAGTGGCCCTGACTCCACCTCCACCCATGTATCACATCTTACACCCGCCCACTAGCACAAGATGGAGCTAGTTAGTCGTTCCAGATGCATTCTCATGCTTGTCGTACTACCCTTTTGCATATAGACTATCATAGATATCGCACTGCATACACCCCCCCCCCCAATTTTCATGGGTATCTCCACATGCATACTACGGAGATCTATATCAGCTTTACCAGTTTTTTTCAGCACTTTTATCTTTTCTGATTGACAGAAGATACACCCATGTACATCGATTTGTCTCATAGGCCGAGTTCGGCCTCCTTATAGATGTAAAAGCTCTCTCTCTCTCTCTCTCTCTCTCTCTCTCTCTCTCTCTCTCTCTCTCTCTCTCTCTCTCTCTCTCTCTCTCTCTCTCTCTCTCTCTCTCTCTCTCTCTCTCTCTCTCTCTCTCTCTCTCTCTCTCTCTCTCTCTCTCTCTCTCTCTCTCTCTCTCTCTCTCTCTCTCTCTCTCTCTCTCTCTCTCTCTCTCTCTCTCTCTCTCTCTCTCATATAACCCCGTCCCCTCTTCTTCGTCAGCCTGGCGCCCCCGTCCGCTGCGTCAGCTCGCCGCCCCTCAGCCCGTCGCTGCTCCACCCTCGACCACCTCTGAACCCTCGACCACCCTCTGCACCCATCACCTTGCCTGCGTCAGCCCGTCGGCCCTAAACCCTAAACCCGTCGCCCCTGCCATCCCTCTCTCCTTCCAGATCTGCATGTTTTTAGGGTTTCGAGATTTCGATTTTAGAAGTTTTGAAGCAAATGTCCTGCAAGTTCATATTTAGTTCGTATTTTCCTGCAAGTTCATATTTCACCCTTGCTCCATCGCGCATCGGGCGCGCTCCCGTCTTCATCGCAAGTCTTTGGGCTCAGCACACTGAGCATTTTTTTCTCATCTTCGAATGCAATGAGCGCTACGGCTAAGAAGGACGATTTGATGAAAATGGAGGACAAACTGACCATAGCTATCAAAGAAAACAAGAAGATGGTGGACTCCACTATCACGGCCATCATCAACCTCCTCTCAAAGCTCGAGAAAGAAGTAGAAACATATCACAAAGAGAGGGAAGCATGGCAGAAAGAGAAAGAAGAGTGTGAGAGGGAGAGAAACAAAGAAAAAGAAGAATGGGCTAAGGAAAGGGCAAACATGAAAGAAGAATTGGAGCTCATCAAAGCTTCAATGGTCTCTCTCACACCCGAAGAGGGAGAGATTCATATGAACACTACAGAAGCTTTAAAAGAAGAACTCACCAAAGCTTTGACCGCGAGCATGGAAAACAAATTAGAAGCCACCAAAGAAGGATGGATCGACATAGTGAGAAAGAACATCAAAAAAGAAGCCAAAGAGGAAGCACAAAAGGAAGCACTCATCGTGCACACCACCATTGAAGAAGAAAAGATGAGACATGCCCGTCGTCTCAATGTACGCATCACAGGTATTGTAGAAAAAGAAGGCTCTACACCCGAGTCCGACGGGAAGACACTATGCAGGATGCTCGGCTACAAAGAGGACTCCCCTCCATTTATCAAGTCTTGGAGAACGGGACGAGACCCCACGAAGAAGAGAGCTCTCATTCTACACTTCCCTTCAGAAGATGTAAGATCTACTTTCCTACGCAAGAGGGTGATTCTGAGAGCGCTTGATGGCCCCCCCATCTACCTTGATGATGATCTCACACCCATGCAAGTAGCACACCGCCGTGCATGCATGCCGAGAGTACACCAAGCTCGCAAAGAAGGAAAGAAGGCTTCATACAGAGATGGTCGTGTCATCATTGATGGCAAGGCCATCCCATAGGGATTCGCGGCCTGTGAGACACTCGAGGAGATACACCTTGCAGTTTGGAGCTGCAATGGAGACCTATGGACACACCCAGAGAGGTTGGAAGAGGTGCGCAAAGGCAAAGACATCATTATGCTCACAGAGACACATGAGAGCCCGGACCGGGGCCTACCTCGAGTCCACGGTTTCCAGTGGGAGTCCACATACAGAGAGTGTACACGTCAGCATACCACCAGAGGATCAAGAGGAGTAGCCATACTCTTCAAAGATGGACTTCAGAGCAGGATACAGATAGTCACACGTGACTCACAGGCCAGATATCTTTGGATTCGACTCCAGCTCTCACAGGAGCGGATCATCTTCATAGCTTTATGCTACTTTGCTCCCTCTAGCTCGCGATTCGCTATCATAGATCGAGAGGAGGACTCACCATACACTTGCTTGTCAGAAGAGATTACAGAGTACTCTGCACTAGGGGAAGTCTTCCTTATGGGAGACTTCAATGCCAGGACAGGCAATGATCAGTGTGAGATATTTGACCCAGAAGACCCACAGATACTACGTACCATAGAGGATGAGTCTACAGCTCGAGCTTCAGCTGACTCTACACACACTCATTATGGCACTCACTTACTCAGACTAGGCTCTCGACATAATCTCGTTATCTATAACGGGATGGCTCAGTGGCCTACCTCAGGAGGATTGACATGCATGCCACACTCAATCACAGATGGGAGGGGAAGTTCAGTAGATTACGTCATGGGATCTAGAGAGGCCATTCACCTACTTACCTCATTCACCATCCCACCTATACCCATTGGGGCCGATCACGCATATCTCGCTCTCTCCCTCAAGGGAGACACCCCTACACGCACACCCGCAGCACGCATCCCACACACCACCATCCACTTCACACACGAGCTAGCTCACATATATGCGGCCCAAGTCGAGAAGGGTCTTCTCTTGCTTCACCCTGACACTCCACTATCCCTACTCACCTCACAGATAGCATCAGTTCTTCAGACATCCGCCATCAGCTCCTTCCCACACACCATCCATTCTGGTCACACACCTCCTCCCGGGACTATGCCACAACATCGTTGGTATGATGAGGAATGCAGAGATACCTACCGCCGACTACGAGCTCAGCGAGCATTGGGAGAGATCACAGAGAGAGGCCACAGGACAGATGACTCTCACACGTCGGAAGAGGCGAGCCTTTGAGGAGGCACAGGTGCTTGAGCTATATCATCTCTTTATGAGTATGGACAGTGCTACAGCATGGCGTACCCTACGAGAGCCACGCCCGACCACACCTATTGGGGACCTACACACATGGCATGATTATGCTCAGAGATTATATGAGGTGCCTGGGCAGCCTCCCATTCCCAAGCCACTTGAGCCTCGCCCTACTAGTTCTTCTCTTTTCACAGCAAAGATGGTTGAGAGGGCCATAGGACGACTGCGACATGGACGTTCGACAGACCATATGGGATTGCAGAGCGAGCACCTCATATATGCATCCTCCACTATAGCCCCGTTGATTGCACATGCCTTCAATCGGGCTATAGGGGAGGGCTTCCCAGAGGAGTGGACTAGGCACACCATTGTGCCTATCCACAAATCTGGCGACACCCTGGATCCAGGGAATTACAAGACCATCATGATTGGCCACACCATGGCCAAACTATACGGTGCCATACTTGAGGCAGAGCTCAGCTCATATGCAGAGACTGAGGGGCTACGAGCACGAGGCCAGGCAGGTTTTCGGCGAGCTTTCTCTACTATTGATCACATCTTCATTTTGCGCTGCCTCATTGATGGGGCAAGGGTGCGGAAGAAGAGACTATATTGCTGCTTTGTGGACTTCCGCAAAGCTTTCGATACAGTGCCACGAGAGAGGCTCTTCCAACGCCTTCAGAGCTTGGGAATACCATCAGGGATGATTTGGCCATCTATGCACTCTATGAGCAGGTGACCGGGAGAGTACAGTGTCCAGGAGGTATGTCTGAGGTCATTGCTAGCACCATCGGTGTTAAGCAAGGCTGCCCGCTCTCTCCCACTCTATTTGGTCTCTACATCGATGAGATTGAGGACTACATTCTCCGAGCTGGAGGAGAGGGTGCAGACCTCGCAGGTACGCCTGTCCACATTTTATTATATGCCGATGACATTGTCTTGATTTCAGAGTCACCCGATGGATTACAGCGCCACTTGGATGCCCTCGATGAGTTTTGTACACAGAAGGGCTTGACAGTAAACCTTGGCAAGACCAAGGTCATGATCTTCCACACCTCCCCCATGGTGAGGAATGGAGCAGGATTCACAGCCGGCGGTGGACAGATTGAGGTGGTCACTTCCTATGTCTACCTCGGAGTCACATTCACAAGCTTACCTAGCCCCTTCAGCATGAGACAGGCAGCCACCGATAGACTCACACGAGGATATGCAGCTTTAGCCATGTTAGAGGGAGATGTCACCAGGCACACTTCCAGGATCCCCGCACGAAGGGGTGGCTATTTGACACACTAGTCCGATCAGCTATGATGTATGCTACGACAGTTTGGGCCCCAGGCCTCACAGCCACCCAGTGGAGTGCGATCGAGAGGCCCCAGGTACGTATGATCTCGCGACTATTTCGCGGGAAACAGTCGGTACCACATGACATCATCAGGGCAGAGCAAGATGCACCACCCATGGTAGTAGATTCACTATTCCAGACTATCTGTTTTATTCAGAGGATGAGGGAGCTCCCTACAGACAGACTCACACGCAGAGCTTTTGAGGCATCTATACAAATATCAGAGTCAGGACATGAGAGAGCTTGGTACACTCAGGTTAGAGTATGGTTTGATAGTCATGGCTTGATATGGACAGATTGCCGCCTTTTCAGTACGACCCAAACTCACCTCACATCCACCTCTCTCGTCATGAGAGGAATGTTGTGTTGAGACAGGATCTTTGGCAGCGCTACATTAGTCAGACATGGCACACACCACACATGGGATCGAGACTATTGCACTATCGAGACCAGTTCTTAGACATCCTAGCAGACGGTTTCATCCGACGGCCATGTTACATGGATACTTACATGCCTCATAGCTCGAGGGTGGTGATTGGCCAGTTGAGAGTCTCATCACATAGACTAGAGATTGAGATGGGAAGAGCCGCAGACATTCCCAGAGAGGAGCGGATATGCAGGGTTTGCAAAGTAGAGATAGAGGATGAGGAGCACTTTGTGTGCAGATGTAGCGCATATGATGGCATCAGAGGTAGATACGGGACTCTATTTACAGGGCAGCCCACCCTCCGAGAGATCATGGACTCTAGAGACCAGCGACAGCTCGGGCGATTCCTACTAGAGATACAGAGTCACAGAGATTCCCTACTCCAGCCTACTGTAGCAGCCCATACAGGAGGGAGACAGAGTCAGCTCACTGAGTTCTTTATTCCACGACGTGCTTCAGCCCTCCCCCCCTCAGCCCACACACCGAGAGGGGTGACTCTTCAACAAGCTCAGGCTGCTCGAGCTAGGAGACGACCCCGTGCTAGAGGATATCGGGCCCCGAGACATCATCGACATCAGATTGTAGAGATCCACGCTCGTCACCATCGCGCCATGGAGGAGAGACGATTCCAGATGATGGTTGATCCCGCTGCAGCTATCACGATGGCCCTGACTCCACCTCCACCTATGTATCACATATTACATCCGCCCACTAGCAGAGGATGGAGCTAGTTAGTCGTTTCAGATGCATTCCCATGCTTGTTGTACTACCCCTTTGCATATAGACTATCATAGATATCGCACTCCATACACCCCCCACCCCTTTTCATGGGTATCTCCACACGCATTTCACGGAGATATGTATCAGCTTTACCAGTTTCTTTTTCAGCACTTTTATCTTCTCTGATAGACAGAAGATACACCCATGTACATCGATTTGTCTCATAGGCCGAGTTCGGCCTCCTAATAGACGTAAAAACACTTTCTTCTTCTTCTTCTTCTCTCTCTCTCTCTCTCTCTCTCTCTCTCTCTCTCTCTCTCTCTCTCTCTCTCTCTCTCTCTCTCTCTCTCTCTCTCTCTCTCTCTCTCTCTCTCTCTCTCTCTCTCTCTCTCTCTCTCTCTCTCTCTCTCTCTCTCTCTCATTCACCATCCCCCCCTCCCACTTTCATGGGTATCTCTACATGCATGCTACACAGATCTATATCAGCCTTGCCAGCTTTTTTTCAGCACTTTTATCTTTTTCCGATTGACAGAAGAAAACACCCGTGTACATTGATTTGTCTCATAGGCCGAGTTCAGCCTCCTAATAGACGTAAAGACACTCTCTCTCTCTCTCTCTCTCTCTCTCTCTCTCTCTCTCTCTCTCTCTCTCTCTCTCTCTCTCTCTCTCTCTCTCTCTCTCTCTCTCTCTCTCTCTCTCTCTCTCTCTCTCTCTCTCTCTCTCTCTCTCTCTCTCTCTCTCTCTCTCTCTCTCTCTCTCTCTCTCTCTCTCTCTCTCTCTCTCTCTCTCTCTCTCTCTCTCTCTCTCTCTCTCTCTCTCTCCCCCCCCGTCAGTCGCTCCGTCAATCGCGAACCCTAACAAAAGCTCCATCGTTCGCTCTGCCCCGTTGGAGCCCTCTTCCCTCCACCCTCGTCGGTTGTCAGCCCTCTGCCCTCCGCTCTCGCCGACTGTCAGCCCTCCGCCCCGTCAATCGCTCTACAGCATGCCGTCGCCTTCGCTCTGTTGTGAGAGGCGCGAACCCTAACAGATCGAATTCGGCCTAACAGAAGGCCCTCTCGTCAAGTTCGGTCTACCAGATCTCACGCGAACCCTAACAGAAGCTCTATCGTGAGCTCCCCCGAAAGGGCTCTACAATTCACCCCCGCAGCACTTTGTCATGAGAGGACCCTAAAAGATCTCATGTTGAGTTCGGCCTGCTGTGAACGTAAGAGGCACGAACCCTGATAGCCTCTCAAGGATTCCAAGCTTTTGGAGGAGTTGTATACCAATTGAGAAGCAACATGGCACGGATTGAAAGAACGAAAGTGGAGGACATGATTACTAAAGCAATCAGAGAGGCAAAGAAGGAGGCAGACAGAGTACTCAATCAAGAAATGAGGAAGGCCACAGACAGAATAAGAGCCCTAGAAAAGAATGTCAAAATTCTTGAAGAATACGGAGATGAATGGAAAGCTGAGACACATAAGCTTCAAGAAGAAATCATTCAGCTCAAGATTTTCAAAGAAGAAGGAGAGATCACAAAGCTAGATGACTTAAAAGAGGAAATCCAGAATGATTGGAAGATGGATATGCAAGTTCACAATAGATCAAAGATGGAAGCAACACAAAATAGTTGGGGGGAAGTAGTAAGTAAAAATATTAAAAAGGAGGTCAAAGAAGAAGTGAGGAATGAAGTCAAGGAAGATGTGAAGAAGGAAGAGCTCACACGAGTTTAGGATACACTCAAGGAGGAGAGACTTCGACACATTCGAAGACTTCACATTCGGATTACGGGCCTACTGGAGGGAGCATAACTGGAGGCAGACGCCACCGACATTTGACGTCGACTTGGATACGAGAGCATGCCCTTCACATGCGCATGGAGGGCAGGGAGGAATACATCTCGTTCGCGAGCACTCATCCTTCAGATGAGCTCCAAGGAGGTACGGCCTGCCTCTTTTACACCTCGATCAATACTACGTCGACTACCAAGTGGCACCCTTTACATGGATGAGGACCTTACGAGGATGCAGGTAGTACACCGACGTGCTTGCATGCCACAGATACTCCAGGCGCACCAAGCGGGGAGGAAGGCCTTTTGCCATGATGGTAAGGTCTTCATAGACGGACGCCCTATCAAATAAGGCCGCGTGGCCTATGAGACATCACTACACCAAGAGGCACCACTCAGAGGACCAGTGTGGCACTCCAACAGGGCACTCTAGACGCGACCACACAGACGCGAGGAGATCTTGCAGTCATATGACTTCGCTTGCATCACAAAGACCCATGAGAGCCTAGAGAGGCCTACCTCGCATTGCAAGTTTTCATTGGGAATCTGTATTCAAGACCATGATGAGACAGAGTACGGCACAAGAGTCAAGGGGTGTTGCGATCATATTTAGACAAGAGATACAAAGCCGGATCCATATCATAGGAAAAGATGAGGAGGCATGATACATGTGGATTCGCATGGAGATAGCACCGGGGAGCTTGATTTACATTGCAATATGCTTCTTCCCACCGGGCGGATCCCGATATGCAGGACAGGACCTTTGGGGACCGATCCGAGACAGAGACTCACCATACACAACACTTTGAGATGAGATACTACACTACAACACCCTAGGTGAAGTCTTCCTTATGGGGGACTTCAATGGCCGCACCCAGTCACATCCATGTGAGGCATACAACATGGATCATCCACATCTCATGAGGCGCAGGACCCGGATGAGACGAGCACCAGTAGAGTATTAGCGGATATGGGTCAGGACACCACCGGGTATGGCAGACATCTGCTTGAGCTAGGGAGCCGACACCATCTCGTTATATATAACGGGATGAACCGTTGGCCAGGCTCGGGCAGACTTACTTGCTTCCCTCACAAAGGGGGTGAGAGCACGGTGGACTACATTCTAGGTACCATCTCTGGAGCTTCATTTATCCCCTCACTTAGTATTGGACGATGCCCATTTGGTGCTGACCATACCTTTATCACATTCACACTTTCATCTCCTATCCCATTAGACCCTCCCTCACCCATTGGGGAGACATAGTTCTTTCACAACAGCAAGCGGACCGATTGAGGTTGTTGAATCATATGTCTATATCAGAGTGACATTCACACCAGCCTCTAGGGTTTTCTCTCTGTCTCAGGCAGCCCGGGATCGCATCACGCGTAGATATGCAGCACTAGCCTTGATGGAGAGACAGTGCCACCAGGCACATTTTCAAGAGCCCTCCACAAAGGGGTGGCTCTTCGACGCTCTGGTTATACCAGTGCTCATGTATGGAGGCCGAGATTAGCTACATCAGCATGGACAGCATTGGAGAGGTCACACATTCTCCTCATTGCCAAACTCATACGAAGCAAGCCTTCAGTACCACATGATATCATCATAGCAGAGCTCTCTACACCACCGATGCTAGTAGAGGCACTGTTCCAGACAGTATGCCTATTACACAGGATCTAGAGTGTGTGACACAGAGCGCACCACTTATCGAGCTTTTGAGGAGTCACGCAACATGGCACTAGCAAGAGACACCTCATGGTACACAGACACGAGATTGGTTGGCCCATCATGGATTTGACATAGACAGACTACCACCACTGCAGTACGACTTATAGACCCCCACCTATTCGCTCTCTCACCAGGAGAGGAACAGGGTCATTCGCCAGGGGATATGGCATACATATATTTAGAGGACATGGATTAGCCGAAGGGATACATTGCCACCGAAAATGCTCCATTATCAGGAGCATTTTCTACAGATCTCAGACCAAGCCTTCATTGAGACCCAACGATACATGCAGACATACTTAACACACCACCTCCGAGTTGTCATTGGGCAGCTTCGAGTTTCATCACATCAGCTTGAAGGATCGGACCAAGGGAGTACCTAGAGAGGAGAGATGGTGCCAAGTATGCGATACAGAGATAGAGTGTGAGGAGCACTTTGTTACCAGATGCCGAGCATACTCAGATCTATGAGCACAGTTCCATATAGAGGAGCCACTACAGCTGTGCATGACCATTGGAGACTAGCAGAGGTTGAGACAATTCCTCACAGCAACATATGACCCTCCAGCAGGAAGTGGTACAGAGAGTGCGACGTCGACCACATAGACCTGGATACGGACGACCAGAGGAGGATATCTCATGCTTCAGGACAGCCCATGACACACATGATGGAGCACAGGTGCACCACCACCACCACGTGGGTAGCATTCCTTCAAGAGGCACTCAGACCGCCGCCGAAGTACCACATACTCCACCCACCTCCACCCATTACCTGTAGTTAGGATATACATATTCACTCCCGTCATCGGGCCCCCATGTATTAGGTGGCCATTATCTGCAAAGTCGGAGCCACATCTCCCCATGCACCACTACATTATCCCCCACTACCTCTCCGTCACCCGGTACACTATCCTGTGGTTGTTTCCATGTTCAGCCTACATAGTTTTGTGTAGAAAGTACTTTTCCATTTTATTTTATTTCTACACAAGGGTTACTACGGTTGTACATGGTTTTGTCTCATAGGCCAAATTTGGCCTTCAGAAGACGTTAATATCACTTTCTTCTTTCTTCTTCTTCTTCTTCTTCTTCTTCTTCTTCTTCTTCTTCTTCTTCTTCTTCTCCTCCTCCTCCTCCTCCTCCTCCTTCTCCTCCTCCTCCTCTCTCACCCATGAGTTACAGGAGGCTCCAGGAGTTACAGCTACCATCAGACATGCTATGGGCCATCCATGCTTTGTATGCACGAGTCACAGGCAGGTTGCGCTGCCCCGGCGCCCTATCAGACACCCTTGTTAGCACCATTGGTGTGAAACAAGGTTGCCCTCTCTCACCCACTCTCTTCGGTCTCTACATCGACGAGATCACGGAGTATATACAGCGAGCAGGAGGGCTAGGAGGAGACCTCGGAGGTACGCCAGTACACATCCTATTATATGGTGATAACATTGTCTTGCTTTCAGAGTCACAGGAGGGGTTGTAGGCACATTTACAGAAGCTCGATACCTTCTGCATGGAGAGAGGACTCATAGTGAACCTTGGCAAGACCAAGGTCATGATCTTCCATACCTCCAGGACAGTACGCCATCGCACCTCTTTCACTGAAGCTGGAGGACAAATAAAGGTAGTCGACTCCTACGTCTACCTAGGTGTCACCTTCTCGGGCAGCACAGGGTATTCTCCATGGCACAGGCAGCGAGAGATAGATTGACGCGAGGCTATGCGGCACTTGCAAGATTGGAGAGACGCTCCTTTCAGACACATTTTCAAGAGCCCCGGACTAAGGGGTGGCTCTTTGACACTCTAGTGACACCCGCATTGATGTACGCAGCAGCAATTTGGGCACCAAGGATCACCGAGGCGATGTGGACGCAGATTGAGAGGCCCCAAGTCACCATGATCTCACGCTTGTTGTGCAGCAAGCCCTCCGTTCCACATGACATTATATGAGCTGAGCTTGGCACACCACCGATGCTAGTGGAGGCCCTCTTCCAGTTGGTGACCTTTATTCTCAGAGTCAGAGAGCTCCCCACCAGCCGACTCACCAAGCTTGCATTTGAGAGCTCTAGACATTTAGCATAGACAGGGCATGAGAGAGTATGGTATGCACAGACCTACCGATGGTTAGCAGACCATGGCATGAGCATTACTGATCTCCCCCCTTTTCAGTATTACCTCTCTTCCCCCCACATTACCCTCTCTCGTTCGGAGAGCAATAGGATCATCCGTCAGGACCTCCTCCAGATACACGTCAGGGAGACATGGATAGCACCACGGGAGCCTCTTCCCACAAAGAGGCAACACTACAGAGAGCACTTCCTAACTGTGACAGCGGATGGTTTCATTCAGAGACCACGATACATGGATACATACATGGCACCCGCTGAGAGAGTGGCCATTGGGCAGCTCAGAGTAACATCACACCAGCTCGAGAGTCGAGATTGAGGTTGGGCGAGCGACGATTATGCAAGATATGCCGAGAGGAGGTGGAGGACGAGGAGCTCTACACATGTACATGCCAGGCATATGAGGACATCAGAGATCGCTACCCACAGCTCTTCAGAGGGCCGAGAGAGATCACAGCTTTATTGGGGACCGAGGACCAGCGCCCTCTAGGTCGTTTCCTAGTAGAGCTCCAGTACCGCCGTCCATCACTTCTCCCGCAGCAGATGGAGATACACCTGGCCCCCCCCCTCAGACTTATATTACAGATTTTTTCAGGCCCACAGCCACTCGAGGACCAAGCTCGATGCGGGGTGTCACATCACACAAAGCAGAGGAGCTTAGACAACAGCGTCGACGACCGAGAATCCCACTCCGGAGAGCCCCTCCACACCAGAGAGAGATTCAGGCGATTCACGCACGCCATGAAATGGAGATACGGAGACGTCAGCAGCACACCCCTGTCGATTTGGACGTTCAGAGCATTTTGAGGATCGCCACGATACCTTACCCACCGATGCATTATATCCTACACCCACTCCAGGCATTTAGAGGGTTGTGATACCATCGAGCCTCCCCACCCTATGCATATCATATTTGTATCTCACCCATTGAGCATATAGAGTGCATACCCATAGCACCCCACACCCTTGATCCCAGATATTATCCACTCCTTTTATACCTATTTTTGTACTCACACTTTATTTTCCTTTTGGGATCACAATGGATTGGAGCATACTGATGTATATGTTTTGTCTCGTACGCCGATTTTGGCCTCTAATAGACGTTAAAAAGTCTTTCTTTCTTTCTCTCCCCATCTATCTATCTATCTACCTATCTATATCTATATCTTCTAGCCTTGGGTTGCTTCTTATAGACAAAGGGGCTACAGATATTTGGAAGACGTCTAGATATTAGGAATGAGTGGAGCTACCAAACTCGGCAAAGGAGTGGTAGTCAAGATTTCGATAGTTATTCTCACAGGTGTCCTCGCCTAGGCAATCATACTATCATTCGGAGGTGTCAAGTCCAAGGTGGCTAGGGTCCCACCTTCTGCTTGCCACCAATGGCACGATGTCCTAGTGAGGAAGTCGCCTAGCCTTGACCAAGTGAGGATATCACCCTAGACAAGCTCTCCTTGGGGCTGGTTTCACCCTCGAGGGGTCGCCCAAGAAGATGTCATCCTTGCCTTGCCACGATGCCTTGGAAGGGAAGGGTGCCCTCTTCTTGCCCTGTAGGATTGTTTCAATTGTTTCAACCGTGTCTCCATTATCCTTACCTCAACCTTAGCTTGTGTTGTATCATTCCAAAAAGAAAATTGTCTACACCTTCATAACTACATATTTATTTAGTCCTTTCCTTAATTAAGGATGTTCACTATTCCGAACTTATAATAGTTACAAGGATGAAAGATGGGAACTGAACTAAGGCTCCCATTCTGAGAGGTTGCAAGGGCCATCATAATATGGTGAAACCCTACTACATTATTGAAATTATGTCTACGTCAGATAGAAAGACCCCAACTCAAAATAAGTGAACCAAAAAATTGCAAGCCTCGTGGATTGAAGGACCTACCTAACTCCATGTCTCCCGTCATGGCTAGCATCCACTCTATGCATTGTTGAACAGTTTAATAATGCTATTGTGAATACAAATTTTGAGATCCCTATGATGTTTGTCTCAAATTATGTATACATTACACACTTCTAGAAGTGACAATGTAAAATCTTCACTTGGTGCCCTTGAGAATGACAAAGCATCTTTTCTAAGAAGTTCTTGTTCCTCAAAAAACTTCTTACAAAGTGAGACAACATTTTAAGCCACCAGCATACTTTTCTTCTCAAATCTTCTCTTTATCTTACAAGAGTGTATAGACATGGACTCCTTAATCACACCCAAGAACCCAAATCTTTACTTTCGTACTATAAAAAGTGTGAGATTTGTTCTCCATTCTCATTTAAAATTTCCTCACACAAGTGATGTTGAAGAGCGTACAAAGTAGAATTGTCACGAAACCTTAACCACTAAGCATGCAAGTAAAATTCAACCACTATTGCTCAGTCCTAGCACCCACATTCATAGTTCTCAAAATGGGGTTGTAGAGCTTCACATGCAATTCTCTCATTTTCTAAACTCCCATGCACATTTTTCCTCTCTACTTTCTCTCTCCTCAAACCCCTATCATTAAAGGCAACTCTAGGGACAAAGAAAGCCTACATTCTATGCAGAACTCCTTTTGTACTCTTTCAAGTTATTAACAAAAAACAAAAACAAAATATTAGTAGTTCGCAGCATAACATGAGCTTCTTTCTTATATTTTCTCAAATGCACAACCTAGTGCACTATCTGCATGTATTATATATCATTAGACAACGGATGGTGAAAAAGATAGAAGAAAAAAATAATTAAATTGATCAAAGAGAGAGATACAAAAAACTACTTGATAGTTTCATCTACCTCTTACGTACTTACTGCAAAATCAAGCAAATAAAAAAATTCAAGTCATTTGTATAGTGCCAGATTCTTTGATTACTTACAACCCCTTCAAAACTATCTTTTGAATACCGAATTTCCTTAAGCACCTATGAGCCATTTATTTTAATTCCTAACAAAATGCAACTCAAAGGTTCATATTCAAAGATCTCCCCCAAGTAATCATACATGGAAACTAGAGAGACAAAATTTAATTAGCTGAAACAAAATAACAACTTTCTAAATATGTACAGGAGCATTGTATGTCATTTGAACTTTCAGCCTATATCTTTGGTTGAAATTCATAAGAATAAAATCCATAACAGCAATAAGGTTTTTAGCTAGACTTTTTTCCTTCCTTTTTCGTATATTGTCACTAGTAATCCTGTGCAAGCAGTTTACTTATTTGCATCGAGGCATTTTGAGTTTTGCTATTGACCTTTTGTTTGTGTGCTTGTTTTCAGCTGTATTTTGTTTGTTGCTTTATTCTCAAAATTTTTCTTCATATATTTTGCTTCTTTTCCTTTTTAGATTATTTATCATTATCTTTATTTGTGCATATGCAGTCGAAGCCTTCTTTATTTAGCACTGATGTTGATTTTATATTAATTACCTTTTGTTTGTTCATTTGCTTTTTAGTCTTTGTTTGTTTATCTATGTGCTGCTTTTATTTCAGTAAATTTTTGCTTGATGAATTTTTTCCGCTTCTTTGTTCCATCCTTATTGCCCACTTCTTTGCCGGATTTATCTTCCTTCTGTTAGGCCGATTTAGATTATCTAAGATATTTCTGACAAAAGTATACATCAGCTTCAATATCTTTTGAGAACAGGTGAACCAAGAGGGCACTCACTGGCTGGTCAAAAAGCTTCAGCAATTTTTGTAATGACGTTTTTGCCAACTGTAAAATTTTTCCATAATTAAGAGAGATCCATCGCAGACGATCCACATCTGTCTGTAGTTGTAAGAATTCTGACAAAGCAGACTGGATATCTCCTATCAATCTCATTATATCAAATACTTGTGAAGGATTCAAGTTCCTCCAAGAGTAATGAATGATGTAATCCCAGCCAATAGATCCAATGTTTCTCCAAAAGGAAAGTCCATTATCAAATGAATACAGAATATGGTTAATTCGCTCTGCACCTGCAATATAATGACAAACTACTTACAACAATACTTCCCTACACGCAATAAAGCAACAAAAAACTATGAAAAAAGTAATCAGTGTATCAAGAATCAGGAGCTGTTTCAACCTCAAAAAAGAGGCTGAAATAAACATCTAAAAAAAATCTGATGGATCATAATAACTCTTTGACAGCCAACCTTCAACAGATATGGAAAACGTGATGTTTAGTAAAGATAAATCCATACATATGCCAAATGTGACATTTGATCTGTATGACCTTACACGAAGAGGTTGCACCCCCCTCATTCACCATACACAATGAATGCAAGACTTTCCAAATATCTTCCCCTCTCAATTAAAGTACAAATTCATTAAACAAACTGTAATGAACCTTTATACATTTTAGTTCCATAGTGTAAGACCAAACTTATACTCCAGTGGTCTGTCAGAATACTTGAAAAAGAGCATTCTCCTGTGGCTGCTTGTTGTATCAACTGGACCATTTCACTTTCGAAGTTGGTACTTCTTGCCACAAGAATAGTAGATTTATTTTGTATCACCCTTTTAAGGTCATACACTGTCTGCCTTTCGTGCAAAATCAACATTAAATGTTATTAGAACATTTGTAGGTCTATTTTCATTCCATAGACTTCTCAGGAGTTGTCCGAGCCACAGCATCATACTCGCTCCCAGAGACTAATCACGAGCCATAGAGTTTGCATCCACTTCAGGGGCCTCTACTAGTTCTGCTCCACATGGCAGAAAGGATGAAGATGAGGAGGAGGAGGAGAATGAGGATGAGATTTCATCAGACACTGAGCCGGATTCTCATGATTGACTCTTGGACCTTGGTTTATTTTGATTTATACTTGTATATTTATGTGGACATGTCATATGAATCATGAGTCATGAGTCATTGACCAGCGATTATGGATATGTATTTATGACATTTAGATGATATTATGATTGTCTTGACTCTTTACTCTTGAGGTGACTCATCTATCTAGATTTTGCATTGTAATTGTAATTGGTGCTCACTTCCGTACGGAGCATTGAAGTTTTAATGGTGAATTTATTGAATATTCATATGAATTAGTTTGCTAACCACACACACACACACACACACACACAAAGGGTACTCACATATCCTGTACTCTTCTCAACCAATTACTACTTGGAAGTATAGAGACAACAAAAGGATTTTAAGATAAAGTAAAATATATCCTCAAAACTTTCAAGGTCGGCCTAGCCTCTTAAATCAACACTATATATTCTAATCTACTCTACACCTATCATACACACACATACACACACAAACACAAGATGATTAGATTAGAATATATTGGTTACTTCAACCACTCCAACTTCCTCTTGTTGAACTTTTACCGATGCAACCTTTTTTTTATTCTTCTTGAAACAAAACTCTGCATTCTGTGTTTTGCCTCCATAAATTTTGCAAGGATTAATATTGTAACAATCTAACTCACTAAGGTTTGTTCTTCCACAATGTTTGCATCTCTCGAACGTCTTCTTATCAGCACAAAGTCTCCTCTATAGCCTTCTCCTTCAAATCTTTTCTCCTCCTTTTGAATGGCTTCTATTACTCTATCAAGATTAGGATTAGTCTTGTTTTGCAGAATAGTAATATAGGAAGAGGGTAGAATCTTCAAGAAAATTGCCACTGCTTGAGGTTCTAAGATGCAATTTTCCATGCCAGTTCATGTGCTTTGCCACTACTGTAGAGTCATCCATCTCCAATTGATAAATAGAAATCAAAAGTGATACAAGGGATTATCATGTCCTTGCATCGCAAATTCCAAGTTGCACCATGTATCTCTTAAAATGTGCTCTGCCACTATTGTAGAGTCATCCATATCCAACTTAAAGATAGAAATCAAAAGTGAAACAAGGGATTGTTGTGTCCTTACATCGAAAATTCTCTCTACTTTATCCAAGCTTCACCTATATATTCATTACTTATTCTCATATCTATAGTGAACAAAGCTTTCCTATTCCTTGATATAGTTGCTACTAGCTACATCTCGGCCTTGACTTGATGTTGATGTCCCTCTTTCTTGAGAGCTTCCACTTCCACTTGTAGTTGAAGATGAAAAAGCACTTTGAGCTTAAGACTTATAAAAGTGTGGAGAAGCTTCTATGTATAAACTAATTCCACCTTTTAGCCGCTTAATTTCAGTTTCAACCTCATCCCATAAATCCTTGATCATGAGATAATATTGGAGCCTTGTCTTCCATGTATGGAAGTTCTCTCCATTGAAGAGGTCTACCAACATAATATTGGAGGCTTCAATCTCCCCTCCATGTTAGAAACAAGGGTTACTACCAAAACACACTATTCGACCTTGCTCTACTACCAGACTTTTAGCAAATAAGAGTACAAGGACTCTTATTTAACTCACAATCAAGTAAGAGAGACTCTGAGAGAGAGAGAAGGGATAAGGAAACACTACACAACAAATAGAGAAAAGAGAAAAACTAGCTCTACACACTTACAAAACTTGCCAAGAAAGCTACAAAGCCCAAGAGAAGATGAAAATCTTCAAAAGTTGAATAAATACAATGATCATGTGGGTGGTGTTTATATAGACTATGGACACCTATGAAAAAAAGCTACGAAAAGCTATCCAAAAAGCTTCCATGGGAAAAATATAATAAACGGTAGAGTTAGGGGTGAAGAAATTCTTTTGTTGTTGCTTTAATATGGTTGTCGTTGGCTTTTTACAAGGTGCCACATGTTCTAATCTTAGCCATTGGATCAACATTACAAGATTGCATTGAATAGTGATGTGTCATATGTTTTGCTTCAATATAGTTGTTGTTGGTTGTTTAGAGAGTGCCACTTGTTCTAATCTTAGCCATTGGATCAACATTGCAAGATTGCATTGAATAGTGATTCGCTAACAAAACTATGAGGAAACCTTTGCTCCTTACAACCATTCGTGCAATACTTGCACTAACTGCTCACTTCCGATGGCCTATCTACTAGCTTGATGTCGAAAGTGCTTTCTTAAATGGCAATCTTCAAGAAAAGTATATATGGAACAACCAAGACAATTTCAAGTCAAAAGGTTAAGAAAAATATATTTACAAATTACATGAAGCACTCTATGGACTTAACAAGTTGGTATGAAAAGATTTACAATTCTTTTAAGCCAAAAAATTTCATTGAAGCTTTGTCCATGCAAAAACCTCTACATGTATCAAAAGAATTCACTAGTTACTCTCATCATTCTTTACATTGATGACTTAATTTTGACAAATGCAGATGATGACCGCATCCAAATTCTTATCTAGAAGCTTCATCTCGAGTACTCAATCTTAGATTGATTGTTTCATTAGTTTCTTGGCTTGGATGTTTTGTAATTGCATGACGGCATTTTCTTGTCTCAAAAGAAGTATCGCTCTCACGTACTTTCAAATTATAGCATGGATGAGTGTCCCTCAATTAGCATACCACTTGAGACGAATATAAAGCTTCTACTTTAGGATACATCTCAACTCATAGATATATCATATAAATGCATACAAATAAAAGGTTGGCTCTCTACTCTATCTAGCCAACGCTCGTCTTGATATCTCTTATGCAATCAATGTAATTCGTGTGCTCAATCGGTTCTCTGATCAACCTCATCACACTCACTGATAGGAAGCTCAACAAGTGCTTTGATATTTTGGCCTAACTCGAAATCATGATCTTTGGTGGGGCATTGATCTTGCTAGATATTGTGATTACGATCCCGTTGGTGATTCCGACTCGTGATGCTCTACATCTTGCTTTGTGTCCTTACGTGGTTGAGGGCCTACCTCTTAAGCAAGTAAGACGCAACAGACTGTAGCCTTTTCATCCCTGAAGGTTGCGTATTGAGCTTCATGGTTTGCAATAATTACTTTCAGATATTGGATTCATACGAGAGTCTCCTATTGGAAGAGTATTTTGAAGGAGAACTTGGTAGACATGTTTACCAAAGCTCTTTGATCAGTACCATTGCCACATTGGATGAACCTATGCAGCATTCCTCCTCTCCAAAATGGAGTTGCAAAGGGAGCCTTGAAGAAATGTTCATCTACATTCTAGTTCCTTTCTAGTTTTCATGTTATCATTTCATTTCTAGTTCATTTCTATGAGTGCATCACCATTTTTGTATCCCTCTAGTTATATTTGGGAGACTTTCCATTTTGCTTCATTCTTGTACTCATTCTCCTTATTTGATGTATTTTAAGGAGCCTCTCTCCAATCTATAAAAGGAGGTCCTCTCTTCACTTTGTGCTTGGTTAGAAGTTTGAGAGCTCACTTTATACTCTTGGCAAGCTCACTTTAATCCATATGTGAGTTTTTCCATTTCTTGATCTACTCACTCTTTTGAGTCTAACACTCTTTTCATTGTGAGTACATGTTTTGGTTTTTGCTTTCATGTGTGAACTCTCTGCAAACACAACAAAAGATATTACTTTGAATGTTTGAAGAAGACTTGTGTATGCTCAATAAAGTATGATGTAAATACTAAGATCACACTAGCAATAAGTATATTTGTAGTTGTAATACCATTATTTGCAACCAAACCATCCTAAGAAAGATTCATTAACATGAGATGCCTATGTCTCTCACCTTTATTTTCCACATACTTCATGCATTTAAATTATAGAAATTTTTATGTCAATTATTATATACAAAATCTAGTCTTACGATTAGATCTCAATTTAGTTTGTCTTGTAGACTTTTTTAGTTGGAGATCATATTGCATACATATGTTTCTATGTTTGATGTATGCAATATGATGTATGTTTGTGCTTGTAGACTTTTTTAGTTGGAGATCATATTGCATGCATATGTTTCTATGTTTGATGTTTGCAATATGATGTATGTTTGTCTGTAGACTTTTTTAGTTGGAGATCATATTGCATGCATATGTTTGTGCTTGTCATTAACTATTGATGTATGCTACATGTTAAAATTTAAATCATGTTTACTCGAGACCGACTTAAGCAATGTTTGATTTCAATCATAGTGGTAAAGACAAGTGCATGATATGTTTCACTATTGAAACAATTTCTTCATATGCATCAGGATCCACTTCTCATTATGTGCAGTCCCGTAAGGGGATTTGCTTAATGCATGCCTTTACTTGCAAAAGACAAAGCAATCTGAATGTTTTTGCAACTGGGTGGTATCTAAACACGACACAAAATGTGTCTCCTTCTCAAAGGATCTATAGGGGCGTCACAATTTGGTTAAGCAATGTAAACCTGTTGCAGAAGATATGCCTTTGCATGTGGAAGCAAAACTTTGTTGCTCACACGATTCATAGAAGAGTACATAAATGTCTAAAGATGTAGAGACTCTGGTTAGTCGCTATATGAAGTGCAAAACTATGATGGTAGGCTTAACTGCTTTGCTTTCTGATTATCATGGCAAATTTTGATATGCAACAACTAACGGATGCCATGGTTATATTAGTTCATTCTAGTCAAGGTGTATACAATAGAACTACTGCAGGTATAGCTAATAAAGCCTGGTCTGTGAAGATGGCTCACTATTCGATACCTTCGAGTATCAACTTTTTGCAGTGTTACTACAGCAGGACCGGCCAATAGATTCATTAGACTCACAACAGCATGGAGCATATGTAGTATTGCATGCGTCCTCTAAGAACTTCTAAGATGTGCATGCAATTCCAGCATACTTTGCAAATTTACCTGATGCTAGCGACATCTTCTAGCACATAGATTGAGAACTATGTGTTCTCCCTACCATTTTGTATCTCATTTGTGGATTTATTTAGCCCACATATAGACACATGCGTCTGTAGCTTTCTGCACATTGACCGAATAGATGTATCGAAACCAAAAATATGTTCTGCTTGTTATCATCAATATCAATATCCACACAGACACAACACAATCGTTATACAAGCACACAAAAAAACATATCACATTCAACAAGCGATTTGATTTGTCCCACGGTTCCCAGTGTATATCAAAAATTGGAATCAGACGTAGGGGAGAAGATGGACACCTGCTGCATCACCCTTGGAAAGCCGACGATTAGCGATGCGATGAAGCAAAGAGCTTGCAAGTGACCTAGCTGTGCACCAGTTGAGACCTGATGTAGGATAAGACGATTTCGACCAACAAGGGGCAGCCCAAATAACCAGAGAAACGCAAACGCAAGCCCATAACCTTGTTGCATCCATCACCACCCTTCGCTCTTGGTGTGCGTGCTTGAGAGAGAGAGAGAGATCTTTTTTTTTTTTTTAAAGGAGGTTCGGCCGAGGCCTACTCCCCCGACTTTAACTTTGAAATTGCAACTGTACAAGGAAGGGCTTAGTACCCATGGGACCCCCCTTATCCCACAAGAAGAGGGGTTAGACTCAGACCGGGAAGGACTTACAACACGGGGTTTTTAAACTGGCCCGAAGGCACTACAAAATTCTTTGCCCGAAGGCACAAGGGTCCATCGCCCGAAGGCAGCATCAGAATTTCCACGCCCGAAGGCTCAACTGTCCCGCAGCACAGGGGGGTTGAACCCACGCCCCCGCCTCAAGAGGCGAGGGATCCAACCACTAAACCAGGCATCTGGGACTAGAGAGAGAGATCTTTGCACTGTAGACGCTAAGACTCTAATGAGATTCTCTTGTAGTTGGATGGGTTTTGTGTGGGCCTCACAATGAACAAAACAAAAACAATGAATATGTAAAAGTTTTGGCATTCTACAACAATGAATATGGAAAAGTTTTCGCGTTCTACAAAGTTACTCTTTCCGCCTAAGCATATTATAACCTTGAACCTTGATAAGCATATCATAACTTTGAACCTTGATGAGATAAATTAGGGTTGGGTTCACACAGAGCCTACACAACAAACACTGAAAATTGTATTGTTTCAGGTGAAAAAAACAATCAGTTCTACTCTTCATGTGTTCACACGATAAGGCAGAATTCGAGAAACACAATTTCTATGTAGCCACTCTATGTGAACACAAATGTTAGTTGAAGCCCACTGGAAAATGTGCCAATTGGATACATACATTGGGGTTTGAGTTCCTTGTATGATGTTATATGTGACATTGTCACATTGAGTTATGATTTAAAAATATTTAAATTGTTGAGTCATCACATAAGGGATGCTCAAGGGCGAAGGAGGAGGGTCGATATAGATTATCCCTTTTGTGTCATCACATGGCCATTGACATTATGTTATTTCCACCTTTAGCCCAAAACTTAGGAGGACTCCTTAGAAATGCGCAAACATGTACATTATGCACTTATAACTATAAATCAAAAAAGATGGATTCAAAATATTAAGGTAATCAAGAGAAAATAAAAGGAATGGTGTGTGCAATGATACATGCACCTCTCTTCTAAAAAGTAAGTGCAATTATGCTAGATCACTTCATTTATATCTGCATTTATGCTAGATCACTTCATTTATATCTAAAAACTAAGGTGGAAAGCTTTAGTACTAAACTAGAAGGTGAAGTGTGTACACTTCCCTTCTCAAAGGTTGGTTGGGGGGACAATTAAACATACATCTTCTAGTGCGATGTATTTGTCCGTGCAAATATTGTTTCTTTAAGGTTCCTACACCACCATTTGAACCATCTTGGTACTTCTTTGAGATTGGTAGTCAAAAGATTGTTCTCTTTGTAATTGTTCTTTTTGTGGTGAGGAAAAGGAAGTATGGCGCGATATTTTTTTTCATTTTCTATGTCTTTACATATCGACAAATACACTTATGCAAATAGTCTTGGATGAAGCATCTACATACTAATTTCCTTCATTTTAGAGTTTATGGAGATCAAACGTAATTAACAGTTATTTTTGGGAGAATATATTTGCTTTTCTATAATATTTCCCTATATTTTTCATCTCACATGCCACCGTTCGGAGATCCAAATTGGATGGTGGTTGTGTAGCTCAAACGTAAGCACCACCTCCTTTAATTGTCAATCTGTAGAAGAGATAGGAGTGACATGAAGATCGTGAATGCAAGAAGTAGTGAGAGTGAAGGTGAGAAGCATGGAGATGCACACACACACTGGAAGAGACGAGCGAGACACAATGGAAGGTAGAAAGTAGACTCTATTGCTCAATAAAACTCTTACAAGCTCAATCTAGATCTATTCTCCAACTTGCCAACACTATCTAACCTCAAAAATGAGCTCTCTAGCTCTTTTTATAAATTTTAGACTAATTTTGACCGGTTTCATATCTAGTGACTGGCATAGTTAAAAAATAGGTTTTAAGGGTTATTTGGAGGTCTAAATGAGATCTAAAAATAGCCGAAATCGATAGGCTCATTCTCCCTAAGCTCCTCAAGCTCGAGGACTCCTCGGCTTGCACAAAATGGAGCTACTAGATACAAAATTGGGTATGTTTATGATATATTTGTTACAAAAGTGATGAAAATCATTGTTTTAGAGTTTTGAAAAAGTAATATCACATACATTTCTTTGAGAAAAAAAGACTACCTAGCTCCCCACAACTCTTTGTAGTCCACCTCTACATGCTTCCTCTGCATCTATGCCTTTGACTGCTTCCAACACCCCTTCCTCTCGTGTCTGTCGTCCCCGACAGATCCTCATTGCGGGATCTGTATAATGTAGTTTTGCAAGAGGTCTTGTGCGAGGGTGTGCTATGCAATGAGAATTCCTCGTGCGAGATCAGCTTCGAGTTTTTCCCAGTCTATGGCCCGATGTTCGTCGGGAGATGGAAGCCGGTAGTGTGTTAAATATACGAGTTGTTCGCAAGAAAATAATTGAAGTAGATGAGTAGGCCGGCTGATGAGGACTTCGGATTGGTACTCCCAAAAGCCCGTCGTGAACATCTCTTCAAAAGTCATCTTATAACATGTAGGTAAGTACTTTATACGACAGTGCCATGCGTAGCATATCTGTAGCGAAGGCATAATACTCATGTCGTAGGCGAGATCTTGGTTTCCATGCTCAAAGCCCGGGGTATTGACATGTGGTGCCTTGACGCACCGAAAGATCTTGAAAACCATTTGCATCATATTGAAGATCTTAATGGTCATATGTGCGACAATGTCGTCCATGCGGTGTAAGCGGGGGAGCCAGTGGCGGATGGTCGCCATCATATATCCAACGGTTGGGGTGCCACATGGTGGTGCTAAATAGGGGTAGTTTAACCAGTCCTAGCATTGCTTGTTATTTTGAACATTGATGGCAAATGCCTTCTAGGAGCGGCGTCATGGCATAGGACCCCAGCACGAATTGTCCTTCAGGTGTAGCGGTGCTTTTGTCCAAGTGTGCATCATCTTTGGGTACGCTTGAGGCAGCTCCATGCGCCAATTTGGCTAAAAGATCTTTCCTTTCTTCGCTTCAAGAGGCAGGTCTTCGGGCTCAAATTGTGTAATGTGAGTTGGTTTCTTCCCTGTTTCTTTTTCAATAGCTAGTTGATACTCAAGTTCTTCCACTCACTTGAGCCATGCAGAATCAGAAGTTGAAATGTGTCTTGGCCTTCTATTGTAACGCGTTCGCCTGGGATAGGTTGTGGTTCATATGCCTCTTCATATGTGTCCTGTACAGAAACTGTTTCTTCTTCAGCACGGATTTCTGGTGGGGAATCTAGCCTCAGAGGCTCGGATTGAGATGCAATCCGTGCTTGAAGATCAAGGACACGAGCATGTAAAGAGTGAATTCATCTAGTATTTCTAGGGAGGTGACTTTAAGAACTAGTTGGGGCTCTACAAGTTCCTTCAAGAGTAAGGTTCGGTGATCTTCCTGTAACTTCTGATATTCTTCGTCGATTTTGTCATAGTCCTCGAGTAATTGTGCGTGATCTTCCAATAATACTTGCATTGTTTCAGAGGGGACTGCCTTGAAGCAGCCAAGACTTAATGTTTCATCGAGTCGATCCATTGCTGCTTCGAAGTTCTCGCGATTCTGCTCTTGTAGCCTCTGGTTCTCTTCTTTTGTGACTGCGAGATGTCTTCGTAATAGTCCCATATTGCATGTGAGCATGGCGTTCCGTACTGTCTAAGCATGTAAAAGATTTTCTACATCAGTGAGAGCTTCTTTAGTCTTCTATTTTGATTCTAACTCTAACGAGTGGTAAGCCTCACGTAATTCTTGATTGTGTGCGTTCAGGGAAGCATTCTCCATGGCTAAAGAATTTAATTGTGCCTACATTTGTGTAGTAGTCTGTTGCAATGTCTGGTAATAGTTTCCGAGAGATGCAAATTCTTCTCTAACTTGAGTCATACAAGCAAACATGTGATGGAATGCAATGTCAATGGTGGGTGATAATAACAATGGAGCGGTGAGTGAAGATGATGCTATTGTGGGTATAGATGCAGGGGGAAAGGGAAAGGGGGATGGGGGGGTGGATGCAGTGGTGATCGAAGAAAATTGTGGTGTGCCAAGATGTGGTGGTGAAATGTTGTGTGTGAGTGGTGGTGTTGTAGGTGGTGAAATGTCCATGTCATTGGACGTTGCATCTAGTGCACTAATTGTGAAAAGTGGTGTGATGACGGGTGCATGAGTAGGTGTGAACACGGGATTTACAAAGGATGAGGAATATATGACATGTTGGGTGTCACAGATGGTTTGAAAGAGAGGAGAAGGTAAAGGTGATATAGTAGGACCATAGTTAGTAAGGTACGATCCGTACGATTAGTACCGTACGTATTAGTACGGTACTACGTACGTACCCTAAGATTCAAGGCTTCCCGTACGGTATTCGTACGTTCATAAGGTACGAGTTTTTTTTTTTTGGGCTAAAAAATTATATATTTCCTCTTTAACATGATAAACATAATGTTTATGAGTAAAATACATCAAAATGTTTATGAGATTGGAAGCTCTCTGCATGTGAAATTTAGGGAAATGAGGATCCGTTGAGGCCTCGTCAAGTTTTGAAAGTTCAAAAAAAAAATTCGTACGAAATCGTACGGTACGTACGGATACGTACGGAACGGAAGGTACGTACGGATGCATCCGTACGAGTACGATTACCAACTATGAGTAGGACAGGGAGGTGACATTGGGGAGAAGGTCATGGGGGGTGGAAATGGAAACATAGGCCTTGGAGGGAGAGGAAAGGAAGGAAAGGATGGGTTGAGGAACGGATTAATTGGGGTGGGGGGAATTAGGTTGGATGTACTAGGGGTAAAGGTTTCGGTTAGAGTAGGGGGTGTTTGACGGATGATAGTTTCAACTACAGTACTTGTTGTGAATAAGGATGATGGGGGTGAGCTCAGGCGTACTGGGGAAACTAGATGGACAGGAGATGAAGGAGGTTCAGATGATGTGGTGGGGATTTCATTGATGATTTCTTGGATGGAGGTTGCTGGTTGGGGCGGGAAGTCGATGATGACTACAGCTTTTGCTATGGGTGATTCGGGTGGGTGTTCCGAGATTAATCGTGATTCGTCCGGATGTCTAGAGGATTGGCCTTTTGTGGGCATATGGATGCACTGACCGGGTTTGGACATTAGATGGATTCTTCGAGGGTCGAACTCTGGTAAGGGTTTTCTCTTCAAAAAATGGACTGCTTCAGCAGTTCCCACAGATTTTACTAGTTCCTTAAAACCCTGAACGAAGGATTCTTCAAATCCACCGCTAGCGAGTTCTTTCACTAGGATTTCTTGAATTTGTTTTTCAAACAATTGTCTGCGCGCCCACAATGCTTGCATATTCTGATATAATTTCTGGATCTTAAGTACAGCTCTATTGAGGTCCTTTGATAGATAAAACTTCTTATATGACAGATCATTTAGAAGAGAGGGCAGGATGAAAGTGCCTGGCAGTTCTTTCCTCTCAGGGGCTTCAAGAGTGGTGACCAGATAATAGCATCGATAGAAATCAAGTTTTGGCAGAGGGTCACTAAAATACTCGGTGAAACCATCTCTTGCCCAAATGTGTCGTAAATCCTCTGAATTCTAGAGCTCTTCAAATTCACATGAGAGAAACTTATATCTGCCCCACTTGTTACCATCAAAACATAGCATGGCATCATAGATAAAGTTAGCATATGCAGGGGTCCTGTTAAACCTTGAAACCAATGTGAGTTGCTATGAACTTTCTCAGTGCATCCCAGAGGAGGGTCATCTATGTGCATCGGTCCTATGAAACCCTAAAATTCTGGTGGTTGCGATGTAGGGTAAGATTCAGCTAATAAATTACCCAAATTACTACCGGAGCGCTGGGCCAACCTCAGAAGCACCTTCAACTTACATGATGATTGAAATGAGTGCTTTCATGATCTGCTACAAAAGGATAACACATTAGTATGGAAACAAATTTTGATCCCATTAAAGTGAGACCGCAATCCCTTTCCATAGCCGATGTGTAACCCATGTAGCCGAGTGTTGTGAGGTGATTTATAGGGTGATTTTTCATAAACTGATGCAGGTCACTAGACACCTACATGCTTTAGATAGTGCATACATTGCTTGTGATGAGCTGTCTGGTCCTCGTTGATGGAACATAAGGTCGAGGGTAGGTTGGATATTGACTCTGCTTCAGCTTGGACTTCTTCTTGTCATTGTCTACGTTGTTGAAAAATGTTGGTTCTTTCTTACCTTTTGGCACCCATATTTGTTTCATGCCACTTGCCTTGGTTTGCTGATACTGCTTCCATCTTTGTGTCGTCTGGTTTGGTCATCAGTTTGGGTTCTTAAGTCGTGGTTGACTTCTTGGAGGTCGTGGTTGAGAGGTCTGGTTGACTCTCTGCTTTGGAAAAGAAAGGAGGTCCAACACTTGCATGACTTGCCCATCAGGAAGTGAAGCATTCTATACAACAGATCTAGGCTGGTCCACGCGAAGTGTGGAGGAAGGGACACAAGAGCCTATGGTCCCCATTTGTCTGTTGTGGTTGAGAGGTCTGCTTGACTCTCTGCTTTGGAAAAGAAAGGAGGTCCAACACTTGCATGACTTGCCCATCAGGAAGTGAAGCATTCTATACAACAAATCTAGGCTGGTCCACGCGAAGTGTGGAGGAAGGGACACAAGAGCCTATGGTCCCCATTTGTCTGTTGATGCAGTCCACCTCACCGCTGATGTAATCCCCTTCCTGTGCAAAGAAAGACCATGGAAAGATCTCTTGACAACTATCCATCGGCAAGCTCTCATGGGTTGACTTTGGATGGAGCGTGCTTGTCTGATAGACTTGACCAAAAATCTTTCGATCCTCCTTCGCAATCATTTCATATTGTCTAGGGTTATATTCCTCAGGGGGTGTATGGTTAGGGAAGTCAAGCGGTATCACTCACTACTAGTCTAAGGTTCCAATCTGTAGGGAGCCTTGTCTAAGATTTAGGTCCACTGAGTGATCCTATAACCAATCTTGGCCAAGGATTAACTGTTCTATCATGTCGTGGTCATGGCACACTAGGAGTTTCACAATCATGGTTTCTTCGTGTATGAGGATAGGAAGGTCCACCTCACCCATGCAAGGGGTTTCCATGCCTCTTAGCCCTATGAGGTATGCCTCAATTGGCTACATTCCTAATCCTAAGTCCTTATAGTGAGACCATCTAATTGCACTAGTCGTAGCACCTAAATCAATAAAAGCTCTAAGTTCCTACTGGGTGTTGCCTTGTCTTTGTCGGGTGTGTGTAGAAGCGTGAGACACACATGAGAAGCACACACAAGGAGCACAAACGCAGCAAGACACACGAAGAAGACGATGGCTGGAATAGCTCTCTCTATTGATTATTAATTGAACGGAAGTAAGAGCTTAATAATATCCATAAATACAAAGTACCACCACATATGAGAGTATCAAGTATGTGGTAACATGGGAAAAAAACCTCTAGCCAGCACTAGAGTAGAAAGAGCCCATGTATAGGGAAAAGGTTCACATCAAAGCTACTCGAGGAACACATAAGTGACAAACCCCCCTGGAGCGAATGATGTGAACACATACAGGGAGTCATAGATCAGCCCCCACAAGGTAATAAGCCTAAAGCTTTGCGAAAAGCTTCAAACTTTTCCTGTGGAAGAGCTTTGGTGAATATGTCTGCCACATTATCTTGTGTAGTCACATATACCAAATCAATCTCTCTTGCATGAAGGTGCTCTCTCACATAGTGATAATGCACCTCAATATGTTTAGTCCATGCATGAAACACTGGGTTTCGTGCAACAGCCAAAGCACTCTGACTATCAGTGAGAATATGCGTAGCAACGTCAATCTCCATGCAAAGATCCATCAATAGGCATATGAGCCATATACACTCCATTGTAGCTGTGAAAACTTCCCTGTACCCAGCTTCACAACTCGATGTCGCCACTGTAGATTGCTTCTTACTCAACCAAAATATGCATGAGTCTCCAAGGAAAAAGCAATTACCACTAGTAGACATGCGAGTATCATAACAACCAACCCAATCACTATCTATAAAAGCATGCAAGCATGGCTGAATATCTCTTTCATAAAAAAGACCTAAGCTCAAAGTGCCTCTAAGTTATCTAAACACACATTTTACCGCTTGCCAATGCTTAGTGTCAGGGCTATGCATGAATCGACTCAACTAGGAAACTACATACTGTATATCCGGCCTTGTGTTGCATGCATATATAAGACATCCCACAGCAGCTTGCTGATAAAGAGAAGTGTCAAATGCATCATTGGAATCCTCAACCGACAACCTGAATCCTGCCTCAACTAGTGTGGAAACTCACTTGCAATCCTGAAAGTCAAAATGCCGAAGTAGTTTTTCAACATACTTTGCTTGATGCGTAACCAGTCCCCCCTCAACGGATACAAACTCGATGCCAAGATAGTAGCTCAAAAGACCAAGATAAGTGACATCAAAAGTATGCTGCAAATCAGCCATAAGAATGTCAAGTTTTGCATCACATGACCCAGTCAAGAGTATATCATCGACATAAAGGACAAGCACTGTAAGATCAGCCCCATCTTTGCGTACATAGAGTGTGCTTTCAATTGAACTACATATGAAGCCAAGAGCATTCAAGTGCTTATGGATTTTGTCATACCATGCACGCGGAGCTTGGTTGAGACCATAAAAGGCTTTATGCAAGCGACAAACCATATGCTCTTTCCCTTTCATAACAAATCTAGGAGGTTGCTTCACATAGACCTCTTCTTGCAAATCACCATTCAAAAAGGCTGTATTTATGTCGAATTGATGCACTATCCAACCTCGATGGGCAGCCAATGCAACCACGATAGTCATGCGTGAAGTACGTGCAAAAGTCTCCTCATAGTCAATACCATATTATTGAGCATATCCTTTGGAAACCAATCCAGCAATGTAGTGATCAATGCTACCATCAGGCTTTCTTTTAATCTTGTAAACCCACTTTGTACTAATGGCATTCTTTCCTTTTGGCAATTCACATAACTCCCAAGTACCATTCCTATGTATGGTATCCATTTCTGATTGCATAGCACTCATCCATTGTGAATCGTCACATGCATCTTCAAAACTAAGTGGCTCTTCATTACATGTTGTAGCAATAAGAGAATAATCCACAAAATTACTTGATGCATGGTGAGAGCTTGATCTTGTTCTACCAAGTAAAGATGCACTCAATTTGTTGTCCTGCAAAGTTTGTTTTAGCCACTTTGGCATAGATTGTGCACTCTTGATAGACATGTGTTCATTATGTAATACATCTTCAACATGTACATCATGCGTGAGCTGAATTTCATGCTCATTTTCAGCCATATTTTGATGCAAATGTTCAACCATATGTGGCTGGAAATTTCCAGCAGTTTTGACAATTTTTGGCTGAAACATTTCAACCATGTTTGCTAGAAATTCTTTGCATTTTCAGCCCTATTCGGCTGGAATTTTTTAGCTCTTTGAGCCTCAATTGGCTGGTCTACATAGCCATAGTCAAACGCACCATTTTGGAACAAAGGCATGAGTGTATCAAACACATTTTGTGAGCTAACTGTTGGCTGTTTTTTGCATTCAAGTAGAGGGAAAACTGAATTTTCAACAAATTCCACATCTCGGCTCACAATAATTGTGTTCATCAATGGATGATACAAACGATATCCCTTACTTTCAGCACTATAACCAACAAATATACATTTCTTTGCCTTGTCATCAAGTTTGTGACATTGTTGTGATGGCACAAGAGCATATGCCAAACAACCAAACACACGCATATGACTAACCGTAGGCTTATGACCATTCCAAGCCTCATAAGGAGTGATGACTCTCAATACTTTTGTAGGGAAGCAATTCAACAAATAGTTTGCACACATGACCGCTTCCATCCAAAACTTATCAGGAAGATGCTTTCCTTTAACCATACATTGTGCCATTTCAAGTAGAGTTCTATTTTTACGCTTGGCAACACCTTGCTGAGGTGTATATGGCACTGTACATTGGTGTGAAATACCTCTTTCATAAAGAAAAGCATTAAACTCATGTGACGTGTATTCACCACCACGATCCGTGCGTAGAGTCAAAAGCTTTTGTGAAGAAAAATTTTCAGCCATAACTAAAAATGCTTTGAAGCAAGAAAATACCTCATTCTTTGCTTTCATAGGATACACTCATGTATGGCAAGTAGCATCATCAATGAAGGTAACAAAATATACATGCTTCCCAAAAGATGGAGTCTTGATGAGACCACATACATCACTATGAACAAGTTGCAATTTTCTTGTAGTGTGTGTATGACTATCTTTTGGAAAATAAGCACGATGCATTTTTCCAAGAATGCAACCTTCACATGCATGCTTTTCAATGGACTCAAGTGTAGGGAAACCAATAACCATGTCCTTCTTTTGCAAGTAGAGCAAACTATTGAAGTTCAAGTGACCAAAACGAGCATGCCAAAGCTCCATTTCGACCATGGAAGAAGTATGAGCAACCAATGCATTCGAGGCAACCCTCTTATATGTATCCATGCGATAGAAACCATTACATAATGTATTGGACATCATGATAACATCGCCATTGATGGAATCATGAACCATACACTTATCATCAACAAAGTGTACATGAAATCCAGCTTTGGCAATCAACGGAACTATCAACGGAACTGAAATTAAGTTCTTTTTTATACCGGGCACATACAATGCATTTTTCAAGAGAATCACACCTCCATTTGCAGCCGTAAGCTCCATTTCACCTACTCGAATGATAGGATAAGAGGCATTGTTTTCACACACGACATGTCCTCCTTTGGGTGCATCTTTCAAAGAGGCAAAAAATCTTTTGCATGATGTTATGTGCTTTGAAGTACCACTATCAAAGAACCAATCCGAATCAGCCTAACTCACAACCATACATTTAGAATGCAAAGAAGCATCATAATGACAAAAATCTTGAGCCATGTTAGCTTCATCATTCTTTACATTTGGTGAATTTTCAGCAATAGACATGCCGGATTCCTTCTTCTTTTCATTGCGTTTAACAAGCTTTCGACACTCATCAATAGTATGACTAGCCTTCCAGGAATATTTGCATCTCTTCTTCTTTTGCAAATCACAATCATTAGAGGAATGAGTACCTCAACAGAATGGAGTTGCTGAACGAAAGAACAGGTCACACATGGAGATGGCAAGGTGTATGGTCAAGAGTCAGGCTTTACCACATAGTTTTCTGGCTTGAGGCTATCATGTGTGCAACATATGTACTTAACAGGTGTCCCACTAACGCGCTACAATCTATCACTCCATATGAGGCTTGGCATGATTGCAAGCGATCTGTTGCTCATCTGCGTGTTTTTGGTTGTTTGGCATATGCATTAGTGCCTGAACAGCATTGTAGAAAATTGGATGATAAAGAAGTAACATGTATTTTTGTTGGGTACAGTTATGAAAGTAAAGGCTATCGTCTCTATCATCCACAGACCAAATGCATTCTGGTTAGCCGTGATGTTTTTGTGGAAGATGCTATTCAGCCATTGCTTTCATGTACTAAGGAGACATCTATTAGCTCCAAAGACATGTATGATACTTTGCTTCCTCTTTTTACAGGTGGACAGTCTAGTGTTGGTCCTAATGAGGCAACTTCTCAACCTTTGCAGGTTTCATGTGATGATGCAGATCATCCCATTTCTGATGCAGATTTACATGATGCACTTGTTGATGAGAGAGCTGACATTGAGGAGGCAAAAACTATGCCAAAATGGCTCGTGTAAACTTTGCATGATAGCAAATTAGATGCACCTCTTCCATATCGTACTCAGTCAGGCTCTCATAGTGCCTCTTTTGCATCGGATTGCTATGCTATGTCCGCATCTAGTCTCTGTGATGTGAACGAGCATGTTTCATTTGACGAAGCACAAAATTCAGAAAATTGGATGGTTGCTATGCAATCTGAATATGATGCTATGATGAACAGTACTTGGTCTTTATGTGACTTGCCTCCTGGCAAGAAGGCCATTGGCACTAAGTGGGTTTACAAGCTGAAGCGTAAGCCTAATGGAACAGTTATCAAGTATAAGGCTATGCTTATTGCAAAGGGTTATGCACAGGAAAGAGGCATTGATTTTGATGAGATCTTTGCACCTACATGCCGTATAGAGGGTTGTGATACCATCGAGCCTCCCCTCCTTATGCATATCATATTTGTATCTCACCCACTGAGCATATAGAGTGCATACCCATAGCACCCCACACCCTTGATGCCAGTTATTATCCACTCCTTTTATACCTCTTTTTGTACTCATACTTTATCTTCCTTTTGGGATCACAATGGATTGGAGCATACTGATGTATATGTTTTGTCTCGTAGGCCGATTTTGGCCTCTAATAGACGTTGAAAAGTCTTTCTTTCTCTCCCCATCTATCTATCTATCTACCTATCTATCTCTATATCTTCTAGCCTTGGGTTGCTCCTTATAGACAAAGGGGGCTACAGATATTTGGAAGACGTCTAGATATTAGGAATGAGTGGAGCTACCAAACTCGGCAAAGGAGTGGTAGTCAAGATTTCGATAGTTATTCTGACAGCTATCCTCGCCTAGGCAATCATACTATCATTCGGAGATGTCAAGTCCAAGGTGGCTAGGGTCCCACCTTCTGCTTGCCACCAATGGCACGATGTCCTAGTGAGGAAGTCGCCTAGCCTTGACCAAGTGAGGATATCACCCTAGACAAGCTCTCCTTGGGGCTGGTGTCACCCTCGAGGGGTCGCCCAAGAAGATGTCACCCTTGCCTTGCCACGATGCCTTGGAAGGGAAGGGTGCCCTCTTCTTGCCCTGTAGGATTGTTTCAGTTGTTTCAACCGTGTCTCCATTATCCTTACCTCAACCTTAGCTTGTGTTGTATCATTCCAAAACGAAAATTGTCTACACCTTCATAACTACATATTTATTTAGTCCTTTCCTTAAATAAGGATGTTCACTATTCCGATCTTATAATAGTTACAAGGATGAAAGATGGGAACTTAACTAAGGCTCCCACTCTGAGAGGTTGCAAGGGCCATCATAATATGGTGAAACCCTACTACATTATTGAAATTATGCCTACGTAAGATAGAAAGACCCCAACTCAAAATAAGTGAACCAAAAAATCGCAAGCCTCGTGGATTGAAGGACCTACCTACCTCCATGTCTCCCGTCATGGCTAGCATCCACTCTATGCATTGTTGAACAATTTAATAATGTTATTGTGAATAGAAATTTTGAGATCCCTATGATGTTTGTCTCAAATTATGTACACATTACACACTTCTAGAAGTGACAATGTAAAATCTTCACTTGGTGCCCTTGAGAATGACAAAGCATCTTTTCTAAGAAGTTCTTGTTCCTCAAAAAACTTCTTACAAAGTGAGACAACATTTTAAGCCACCAACATACTTTTCTTCTCAAATCTTCTCTTTATCTTACAAGAGTGTATAAACATGGACTCCTTAATCACACCCAAGAACCCAAATCTTTACTTTCGTACTATAAAAAGTGTGAGATTTGTTCTCCATTCTCATTTAAAAATTTCCTCACACAAGTGATGTTGAAGAGCATATAAAGTAGAATTGTCACGAAACCTTAACCACTAAGCATGCAAGTAAAATTCAACCACTATTGCTCAGTCCTAGCACCCACATTCATAGTTCTCAAAATGGGGTTGTAGAGCTTCACATGCAATTCTCTCATTTTCTAAACTCCCATGCACATTTTTCCTCTCTACTTTCTCTCTCCTCAAACCCCTATCATTAAAGGCAACTCTAGGGACAAAGAAAGCCTACATTCTATGCAGAGCTCCTTTCGTACTCTTTCAAGTTATTAACAAAAAACAAAAACAAAATATTAGTAGTTCGCAGCATAACATGAGCTTCTTTCTTATATTTTCTCAAATGCACAACCTAGTGCACTATCTGCATGTATTATATATCATTAGACAACGGATGGTGAAAAAGATAGAAGAAAAAAATAATTAAATTGATCAAAGAGAGAGATACAAAAAACTACTTGATAGTTTCATCTACCTCTTATGTATTTACTGCAAAAATCAAGCAAATAAAAAAATTCAAGTCATTTGTATAGTGCCAGATTCTTTGATTACTTATAATTCCTTAAAAATTATCTTTTGAATACCGAATTTCCTTAAGCACCTATGAGCCATTTATTTTAATTCCTAACAAAATGCAACTCAATGGTTCATATTCAAAGATCTCCCCCAAGTAATCATACATGGAAACTAGAGAGACCAAATTTAATTAGCTGAAACAAAATAACAACTTTCTAAATATGTACAGGAGCATTGTATGTCATTTGAACTTTCAGCCTATGTCTTTGGTTGAAATTCATAAGAATAAAATCCATAACAGCAATAAGGTTTTTAGCTAGACTTTTTTCCTTCCTTTTTCGTATATTGTCACTAGTAATCCTGTGCAAGCAGTTTACTTTTTTGCATCGAGGCATTTTGAGTTTTGCTATTGACCTTTTGTTTGTGTGCTTGTTTTCAGCTGTATTTTGTTTGTTGCTTTATTCTCAAAATTTTTCTTCATATATTTTGCTTCTTTTCCTTTTTAGATTATTTATCATTATCTTTATTTGTGCATATGCAGTCGAAGCCTTCTTTATTTAGCACTGATGTTGATTTATATTAATTACCTTTTGTTTGTTCATTTGCTTTTTAGTCTTTGTTTGTTTATCTATGTGCTGCTTTTATTTCAGTAAATTTTTGCTTGATGAATTTTTTCCGCTTCTTTGTTCCATCCTTATTGCCCACTTCTTTGCCAGATTTATCTTCCTTCTGTTAGGCCGATTAAGATTATCTAAGATATTCCTGACAAAAGTATACATCAGCTTCAATATCTTTTGAGAACAGGTGAACCAAGAGGGCACTCACTGGCTGGTCAGAAAGATTCAGCAATTTTTGTAATGACGTTTTTGCCAACTGTAAAACTTTTCCATAATTAAGAGAGATCCATCGCAGACGATCCACATCTGTCTGTAGTTGTTAGAATTCTGACAAAGCAGACTGGATATCTCCTATCAATCTCATTATATCAAATACTTGTGAAGGATTCAAGTTCCTCCAAGAGTAACGAATGATGTAATCCCAGCCAATAGATCCAATGTTTCTCCAAAAGGAAAGTCCATTATCAAATGAATACAGAATATGGTTAATTCGCTCTGCACCTGCAATATAATGACAAACTACTTACAACAATACTTCCCTACAAGCAATAAAGCAACAAAAAACTATGAAAAAAGTATTCAGAGTATCAAGAATCAGGATCTGTTTCAACCTCAAAAAAGAGGCTGAAAGAAACATCTAAAAAAAAATCTGATGGATCATAATAACTCTTTGACAGCCAACCTTCAACAGATATGGAAAACGTGATGTTTAGTAAAAGATAAATCCATACATATGCCAAATGTGACATTTGATCTTTATGACCTTACACAAAGAGGTTCCACCCCCCTCATTCACCATACACAATGAATGCAAGACTTTCCAGATATCTTCCCCTCTCAATTAAAGTATTAATTCATTAAACAAACTGTAATGAACCTTTATACATTTTAGTTCCATAGTGTAAGACCATACTTATACTCCAGTGGTCTCTCAGATTACTTGAAAAAGAGCATTCTCCTGTGGCTGCTTGTTGTATCTGTTGACGACATGATTGCTCATAATTCATGTACATTTGTATCCGCATGAGTGCATCTCCATTTTGTATTCAGGAGGCACTCCATTTCTAGTCTATTTCCATTTTATATTGTATTTCTTTAGTATTTGGGTACCTTGCCATGTGCTTCTACCAGTTGTATTCATTCTCCTTTCAGGAGGCTTATCCCACATATGATGTAGATTTGAGAGCCCCTCCCAAATCTATATAAAGAGGGCCTCTCCCCACATTTGTACTTGGTTAGAAGCTTGAGGAGCCTACTCCATGCTCTTGGCAAGCTCATTTCTAATCCACATGAGTTTACCCACTTCATGGTCTACTAATTTTGTGTCTCACACATTCTTTGTTTTGTGAGAGTACTTTACTTTTCATTTTGCTTCCGCATGCGTACTCTCTACATGGTATCATAGCGCTACGTGAAGGTCTTGGTGGTGCGCTTGGTGGTGATTTTGGTGGTGGTGTGCTTTAGTTTGGTGGTGTGCTTTCTCCTCATTGAGAGAAGCCTTTTTCCATCAATTTTTTGGCCTCATCTCGCCCTTTTGCCCACCCTCCCACCCTTTTTCTCTCATTCGTTTGTTCACCATTTACCCCTTTTGTAACACCCTTCAGCCCTTGCTTTCACTGATCTTTAACTCGTTTTATGGTCATTTGATATCAATTCTTCACGTGATACTATATTTCATGCCTATCACTATTTCAAGTGGTTATAACCACTGAAAAGACATCATTTTTTTGTTCATCGTAGTACACTCATTTAGATAATCATTAAGATTCGAATTAAGTGAGAAGGATTGATTCTCTGCACATTGACACAACCCAGATTCTCTTTCCATTGACGCACACGAGTGTCTATCATCTACGCACAGAGAACAACACTTTAAGTGTTGGCATTTCGCTTTTGGAAAGGGAGCTGTCGACTACATACTGTGGAGGATTAAAGTACAAGGAGGCATCATCCACAGTCTCTGCTCAAGAACGAAGCTAAAGGAAGCCATTGCTGCTGCCGTGTAGCTCTCCACAGACGACAGGGAGCTCTTACTGAAGTAGCAAAATTCTCAAGCTCAGCGTGGATAATGAGTCAGGTATCGGCCCCGTAAGCTCGTTGAACGACAGGTCGATGACATTGAGAGCCGGATTGAGAGCTGAGCGGAAGGAAGGGATGGGATCGGAAAGAAGGTTGTGCTGCAGGTAAAGTTTGCAGAGACGAGTGCAATTGGCGAGGTCGCCAGGCAAACGGCCAAACAAGCAGTTGGATCGAAGGCTGAGGATCTCCAGGCCGGTGAGGGCACCTAGTGTACCCGGTCCTATGCTTTCGTAGAGGCCACTTCTGGGGAGCTGCACCACCTGCACGGCGTCCTGTGCGCGGTTGCATTGCACCCCATCCCAAGTGCAGGGGCTCGTGTCGTTGCTCCAGTTCTTCATTCAAGCGGCTGCCGCCAGCTCCCGTAGGAAGCGGAGTAGAGCTTCCTTTTCCGACCGTAAGTCGCATTCTACCCCACGCAGCAAGGAGATCACGCCACCGGCACCAAGAGCAGAACCAGAGACCGCATCGAGAAGAACTTTGCTGCTCCCCTTCCTCCCACTTCAAGGAAGCTATGTGGCGAGAGGGCTACCTAGGAGGCGAGGCATGTACTGCGGTCCGCAGGTTTAAGCGCAAGCGAAGCAGAAGTTAAGATGAACACCGCGGGGAAGATGAGCAGCTCAGCGTTGGGCCCAGATCCATCACAGAGGGATATAAGCTCTCTGACCCACAAGTCAGGCACCTCTGGAGGCGCAGGCTGCAGCTCAGGTACTGCCCTGACACAAAACAACTAATCATCTACCGACTGCCTCAGGATGCCAAATTCCTCTCCATATTTGGTGCACGACGATGAGGAGACTGGCGCATTTGCTGTAGCTTTCACTCTGGTGCGCCAAACACCTGTCGCTTGCTTGAAATAGTTCGAGCTATAAAGCACCCAATTTGGTTCTCTGCACTCCGCTTGCTTGTATCACGCATCGCAATGCTAAATTCAATTAGCCAACATACATTATTGTGACCCACACGAATTCTTTTTTTATGGCAAAGTAGAATTCTTTTTTTATGGCAAAGTGCTACAAGATAACCTACCATTTTTAAGCAAAGAAATTAGCATTTTGACTCCGGATACTTGCCCATTCAGTTCGGCGAAGGCCATTTTGGATCCGATCAACCTCTTTCGAGGATCTATCTCTTGGCACTCTCCACTTTGTATTACTTAAGGGGTTCTTGTTTTCCGAACCGCTTCGATCATCACTTTGGCCCATTAATTTGGCACTAAGTGCCATCCTCCTTCCTTGTGCACTCAAAATATAAAAAGCACTATTGTGTACGCACCCTTGTGGGTTGGAGGCTAATCTAAGCCCACCCACAAGCTCTCTCCAAGTGTCTAAGCCTACTCTAAGGCTAAATCGGTGTGCAATAGGCTAATCTAAGCCCCCTCCTCTCGCGTCCACTTCTCTTGGTGGTGTACAAGTGCAGGGCTACTCTAAGCCCCCCCTCTCCACCAAGAATTTTCAGTGTGGTGTCCAATTATTCATTTCAAGCTTTGCAATTATTTTGAAGGGGTATATTGGCAAGTACCTTTGTTAGTGTTTCTAAACACTTTATCTTCAAAGCTTGTGCGTTTGGCGAAGATTTTGGTAGTGTTTCTAAACACTTTGTAATGACCAAAAGTGAAGGTAGCTCATCATCTATGGCTAACTTCTTACCCTCTTTCATCCCTATTTTTATGCCCAAGGATGAACGCCTCAATGGACAAAATTACAATCTATGGAAAGATGTCATGCGTGCTTATCTCTACACAAATCTTCTTCATGAGGTAGTAGATGGGTCAGACCTCGAACCCAATAGGGATACCAACTTAGACAATTGGCATGTGTGGAATGTCAAGGACAAAAGATCTTTAGATCAGCTATTACTTGCCTGCGACGAACTAACGAAAGGTCATATCACGGCCTGCAAGACATCCAAGGATGCTTGGGATACGTTAGCCGCTTTGTATGAAGACAAAACCCCTTCGAAGATATATGCATTAGAGACCGAGTTCCATAATTTGACCATTAGACCACACGACACAATTACCAAGGTCATAGCCCAATTTGAGGATTACCAGCGTAAATTAGCATTATGTGGTAGGAAGATCTCTATTGAAGACATGGCCATTCGGCTTCTCAACAAGTTACCTAAGTCATACGAGACATTTGTCACAACTTTGTCTAATCGCGACCAAATCTTATAATCTTATCTTGGGAAGAGGTTCGTCGACTATTGCTCCTTCACGACTCGCGAGCAAAATCGACTTCCTCCCAGGAATCTTCCATGAAGGCCAAAGACCCATTCAATAAGGACAAAACCACAAGTCATCAGGCTAGCAATGGATCTAAGCAAGGATCGCATAATTCATCGAAGAAGTTCACTTGTAATTTTTGTGGAAAATCAGGCCACTTAGAAAAGTTTTTCTACAAAAAGAAACAATCATCGAAGGCCTCTACGTCTAGGCAAGCATCCAAAGGCTCCCAACATAGATCCCACTGCTCGAGTGAAGAACTTTTCATCTCCGCCGAAGCCAATGCACTAGTGACTTCTAGCTCCCCGCATGAGTGGATCTTTGATAGCGAAGCTACCTCCCATATGTGCAAAGACAAGGACTCCTTTCAAGAACTCGAAGAGCACAAGGGAGAAGTCTATCTTGGCAATAACAAAAGTTTACCCATCGAAGGAAAAGGGAAAGTTCAAATTTCCAACCATCGGGGGGAATGCAAGTCTTTATCCAATATTCTTTTTGTTCCAAATTTATGTATGAATCTACTTTCCATCAAGGCCATTACAGATCAAGACAAACAAGTATGGTTTGATAACACCTCAGTTAAGGTAGTTGATCCCCATACCAAGGATGTTATTGCTCAAGGTATTGAGGAAAAGCGCCTCTGCAAGCTATCTTGCTTTATCTCCAAAGAATCCACCTCAAGTTTGTGGCACAAGAGATTTGGCCACACTTCTTACTTATCAAAAATCTCTTCATCCAAACTTGTGAAGGGATTGCCAAAGATCGGGCAACTTACTGATGTCTGCCAAGCTTGCACCCAAGGCACGCAACACAGGGCCCTAGTTCCCAAGGAAGATTCAACACGAGCGAGGAACCCACTCGCCCTAATCCACATGGACTTATGTGGACCTATGAATACCCCATCCCTGAGTGGATCCCTCTACTTTTATCTTCTAGTAGATGACCACTCTCGCTATATTTGGGTATACTTTTTGAAGTCAAAGGCAGACACATTCTCCAAGTTTCAAGCTTGGATCAAGGAAGTTGAGAATGAAGCTTAACTAAAGTTAAAACCATCAGATCCGATGGAGGTGGTGAGTTTATCAATCATGAGTTTGATAACTTTCTCACTTAGAAAGGAATCAAAAGACAAGTCACTCAGCCTCATACTCCATCCCAGAATGGAGTAGCTGAAAGGAAGATACGCAGTGTGATGGAAATGGAACGAACAATGCTTCATCACAAGGATCTACCCTACAAGTTCTGGGCAGAAGCTCCGCATACTGCTGTTCACATTCTTAATCGAGGATTTACAAGTGCATTACACAACAAAACACCCTTCGAAGCCTACTATGGAAGAAAACCAAATGTGAATTACTTTGGAGTCTTTGGTAGTGAAGCTTTTGTCCATGTACCTAAAGAAGATAGAAACAAGTTACAAGCAAAGTCCAAGAAACACATATTCATAGGATACACTGACCAATCAAAGGCCTATCGTCTATATGATAT
This sequence comes from Ceratopteris richardii, assembly GCA_020310875.1. Classification (NCBI taxonomy): domain Eukaryota; kingdom Viridiplantae; phylum Streptophyta; class Polypodiopsida; order Polypodiales; family Pteridaceae; genus Ceratopteris; species Ceratopteris richardii. The sequence goes on along the minus strand of CM035427.1, from coordinate 69,854,203 downwards.
GGAAAACCACTCCATCACCATTTCAAAGGATGTGATCTTCAATGAAGCTTCCTCATACTCAAGAAAAGATTCAAGTACATGTCTTAGTCCACCTATCTACACTTCAGAGGGGGACTCAGTATTTCCAAACTCCAACTCAGAAGCAAGTACTTCCTAACAACCACGCCGATCTCAAAGGCTTCTTGATAAGCGCCAACGCGAACAAAGTCATTATGTTAATTGTGCTCTAATGCACCAAATTCAGTAAATCCCAGAGCCATCCAACTACAAAGAAGCTCAAGGCCAACCAAAGTGGGAAGCAGCTATGCAAGAGGAACTGGATGCAATAGCAAAGAACAAAACTTGGACATTAGTTCCCAAACCAACCAACCATCGAGTCATAGGAGTCAAGTGGATATATAAAGTCAAATACAAGTCTGATGGCACTCTAGATAAATATAAGGCAAGGTTAGTCGCTAAGGGATACAAGCAAAAACATGGCATTGACTATGAAGAAACCTTTGCTCCTACTGCAAGATTCACAATCATAAGAATCATCCTAGTACTAAGTGCTCACTTTAAGTGGCTCATTTACCAGCTAGACGTCAAAAGTGCATTCCTCAATGGAGATCTTCAAGAAGAAGTGTATGTTGAACAACCTGAAGGCTTCAAGATCAAAGGCAAAGAAGATCAACTCTACAAGCTTCACAAAGCACTTTATGGACTCAAGCAAGCTCCCAGGGCCTGGTATGAAAAGATTCACAAGTTCTTTGAAGACAAGGAATTTCACAGAAGCAATGTTGATGCCATAGTTATTAAGGTACGATCCTTACGGTTCGTACGGTACGTATTAGTACGGTACTACATACGTACCCTAAGATTTGGGGCTTCCCGTACGATATTCGTACCTTCATAAGGTACGATTTTTTTTTGGCTGAAAATAATATATTTTATATTTGAGATGATAAACATCATGTTTATGAATAAAATACATCAAAATAAAGGTAACAAACTTCATTTAGCTATATTTAATCATGTGGGATATTGTCGTCATATCGGGGAATTGGATGTATCAACATCTACTTAGAAGTTAGAACTTAGAAGTTAAAACTTAGAGCTTAGAAGTTAGTACTATCATTTATGATTTATGTTAAAAACAAAAATCATGCTATCAATTTTCAAACTTCATTCATGACACATGTACATACTACATACATCTAGATTCTACATGATACCATCATACCAAAATGATAAATCTAGCTTCAAATCATATCAAAGTTTCAAACATGATCATCGTGATTCATGAATCATCACCAAGAATACATGAAATAACAAGATGATAAGTCACAAGTCTAGAGTGATAAGTAGTAAATACTAAAAAACTAAAAGCCAATGAAAAACATCATCAATCATCATAATGTCCAATGTCAATAAAGTGTCAATAAAGTGACATCAATCACTCATCATCCATCTCATCAATATCACTATCATCAGAATTCTCATCAAGAGAATCCGATGATGTCATCTCATAAGTAGATGATGGTGGTGTGGGAGGATCACTGACAAGGTTCCCCTCATCATCAAAACGAGGGGATAGTGGAAGCGGCTGCAGCGATGATAATGTACTCCTCTGCCTCCTCGTGTATGTACTAGCCGGTGCTCGACTAGTGCTAGCTCCATCCCCGTGTGAAGTGGTTGATGCACGCCGGATAATCAATCCCTTCCCGCGACCACGGACTCCTCTAACTCTTTCTCTGCTATGGCCCCTTGTTTGCCTCACATCTATAGAGCAAAGCTCTCTATATAGATCGGCAAAAAGAAGCTCTTCCTCATCTTGAGGCACATCATGTGATGGAAGAGGAGTGTCTTTCACGGAAGGCCAAAATTTGTCCACATTCACCTAAACAAAAAAGAGAATCAAAACATGAATTAGCATAACACGGAAGCCTACAACATTGAAAGCTGAAATTTTATGCAAGCAGCAAATGATAAAGCTACTTACTTGTTTGAGAGTCTCCATATTAGGGATATTTTGCAACATCTTAAGATTTGTACGACAATATATTAACTTTTCCATTTGATGAGGACTAAGTCTATTCCTCACCTTTGTGTGGATGAGAGAGAAAGCACTCCAATTTCTCTCACATGCACCGGATGAGCAATCTTGAGATAACACTTTAAGAGCATATGTGAATAATGTAGTGAATGCAAAACCAAAATTTTGCCACCAAAAGAGTGGTTTTACCATTGATTCTCTATCCAAACATGTAGGAAAAAGAAAGGCAGGATTTTCCCTCTCATCCATATAACAATTAATTTGCTCCAACATGTCATTATGTAGATGTGTGGGAACTACACGTGACATATATTGAAGACGATCCGATAATAACTCCACATCATCATATAATCGGGTGCTTTTGAATGCCGGATGCAATAAACTTGCAAACCCATGGATAGGTCGATGCATCCATGTCCATCTTCTCATTGTTGCCTAAAAAAAAAGAAAGAGGGTTAAATATTAAAATTTAATAATAAGAATGAATTATGAGATGAAAATTATAATACACATGCCACATGTGAGATATATATATCTCATTGCATCATGCATGCATGCATGATGCATGATGATGTATCATGATGCATGATGATTACATGATACATCATGTATGCATGATTGCAATTTGCAATTTGAATCATTACATGCAAAATTCAAATTGCAATTTGCACATAAATACCAAATACAAATGTAAAATACATTTATGATATGTATAATGATTAATCATTAATGTGAATCGTGGTATAATTGATAAAGCATAATTTATCAAAATATCTTACCTCAAGTACTTCATCTCTTTGCTCCTCGATGACAAGAGTGCATTCCCTTATCTCTTGCATAGCTCTTCTCATGATATGGATGAGAAGACCGAGAGTAGCACCTTCACAATCCGTCATGCGTAGAGCTTTGTAGATAGGTGTGATGACACCTAGAATAGCTCTCACACCATCCCAAAAGCTCTCATCCAAACATAACCTTTGCATGCTTTTTGACTCCTCCGATGTGCTCTCGTCCCACTCGATCCAAAAGGTAGATACCACCGTTTGTCGAGAGGCACTTTCACTTCAAGCAACCTTGAAAGGACAATCCACATGTATGCAAAGCGTGTGGTGGCGGGCTTCTTTATTTCAAGCTTGCTATGCTCTCTAAACATAGCCAACACTTCCACTTTTTGTGTGAAAAATGTAACTATGTTCGAGGCTTGTAGTGTGCAAGCTTTCACCCATGTTAGCTTTCCAATATCCTCCATGAGCAAATCAAGACAATGAGTTGCACATGGAGTCCACACAATATGTGGATACTCACCCTCCAAAAGCTGCCCCATATGCCTACAATTGCTTGCATTATCGGTGACAACTTGCACTACATTTGATGAACACACCTATGCATAAAATCCATAAATTAGTGTCAAAATATCAAAATGAAATTAAAATAAAATAAAAATTTAAAACTTACTTCTTCAATGGCCTTCTTGATATGCCGATAGATGAACACTCCGGTTGTCTTCTTTCCCTTCTTTCCAACCTCAACGGCACATAGGAAAAAAGTACCAATAGGGCATGACACAAGAATATTAATTATGCCTCTATTTTTTCTATCTCTCCATCCATCCGAGAGGATAGTGCATCCATACCTAAACCATTTCTCACGCATAGGGGCAAGTGAAAGATCTATTCTTTTCTTCTCCTCATCAATCTTGGTTGTCCTCATATCGGAGTAGCTAGGTCCACTCCATCCTTGACATGGACCCACTTCACTAATTGCTTTCACCATAGTCTTCCATTGGTTTGAATTAAGAAGATTAAATGAGAGATTTTCCATAATTACCGTTCTTGCAATCTCTATGTCCGCTATCTTTTGTTTCTCTTTGATCCATGTGAGAGAGGACTTTACATGCCCGAGAGCTTGCCCTAATCCACTTTGCCTCATTGATTGTGACTCCCTTTGTAATGGTGATTGTGAGGATGAACCAACATTTGAATCATGAAAAGGTGACTCCTCTTCATGTGAAGAAGTAGAGACCGTTGCACGAGAAGAATGGCTTGCATATCCTCTTACCGATGTAGGTAATGTGCTAGGAGATCCCATCATTTTTGCCTAATCTCGGATGCAATATGATCGGGAATTTCCTTGCATGCGGCCACTTGCCCTCCAAGCTTGCTTATGTGTTGAAGTAGCCTTGTAGCCTTGTGGCCCCGCTTGTGTATCGCTTGCCACAATATTTGCAAGTCCAATGATGGGAATTGGACTTCTTTGTGTCTTTCTCCACCCAAACACAATGGAGATCAAAAGCCTCATGCTTTTCTCTCACCATGTTGCTTAGAGAAAGGTTAAAGCTGAACTAGAAGAGAAAGGTTTGAAGCGAGCTTGAGAAAGCTTGATAGAGCTTGAGATAGAGCTTGAGATAGAGCTTGAGAGAGGCTAGAGCTTGAGGAATCTTAAGTGTGTGTGTGTGACATGTGTGTTTGAAGATGAGAGATGGTAGTAGACTCGTGAGCGAGCGGCTGCAGAAAATATCAGAACGCGCAAGAGTTTGAAGTGAACAAAAGTGAACCGAACGACAAAGTATAGATCTTTTTTTTTCGAAAAAAAAATCGTACGATTACGTACGGTACGGTACCTTGCAAAAAATACATACGGACATATTCGTACGCGTACGAATAGCAACTATGGTTGATGCTTATCTCTATATCTATCAAAAGGAGTCTTTAGTATCCATCATCATTCTCTATGTAGATGACTTCATCTTGACAAGCTCAGATGAAGAGTGCATCCAGTTTATCATCTTACAGCTTCACCTTGAGTACTCTATGACAGATCTTGGATTACTACACTACTACTTGGACATGGAAGTTTGGCAAACAAAAGAAGGTATATTTCTATCACAGAAGAAGTACTGCTCTGATCTACTTTCCAGATATAACATGAATCAGTGTCTCTCAGTTTCTACACCACTTGATCCAAACATCAAGCTTACACTGGAGGACTCATCATCACTTGTGGATGTGCATACCTATCGACAGCTTGTTGGCTCATTACTCTATCTTGCCAACACTAGAACAGAAATGGCTTATGCAGTTGGTATACCCAGTCAGTTTGCACATCAGCCTCGTCAAACTCATTGGGATGATGCTCAAAGATTACTTCGCTACCTTGCCCTCACCCGACATCATGGACTTTGGTACAGAGGGGGCATCGAACTCGTCGGATATTCAGATTCAGATTGGGCTGGCGATCCTGATTCTCGACGGTCTACTTCTAAGTATATATTCTTGCTTGGCTCAGGACCTATCTCTTGGGCAAGTAAGAAGCGGCCTACAGTTGCACTATCATCTACCGAGGCCGAGTACCGAGCATCGAGCTTTGTAGGATGTGAGGCCATCTGGCTTCGACGTTTATTATATGACATTGGTGTTTTGCGGGATACTCCGACATGTCTTCGCACGGACAGTCAGTCATCCTTAGCCATCGCCAAGAATCCAGTGTTCCACGCTCGAACGAAGCACATCGAGATCAAGTACCACTTCATCCACGAGAAGCTCATATCTCAGGAGATTACTCCGGAGCAGTGTACCTCTCAGGAGAACCTGACGGACATGTTCACGAAGGCTCTACCTTCGGTTCCGCTTCAACGCTTGGTGGACCTCTTGCAACATTCAACCGCTCCAAAATCGACCTGCAGAGGGGGTGTTGACGACATGATTGCTCCTACTTCATCTACATTTGTATCCGCATGAGTGCATGTCCAATTTGTATCCAGGAGGCACTCCATTTCTATTCTATTTCCATTTTATATTGTATTTCCTTTGTATTTGGGTACCTTGCCATGTGCTTCTACCAGTTGTATTCATTCTCCTTTCAGGAGACTTATCCCACATATGATGTACTTTCGAGAGCCCCTCCCAAATCTATATAAGGAGGGCCTCTCCCCTCATTTGTACTTGGTTAGAAGCTTGAGGAGCCTACTCCATGCTCTTTGCAAGCTCATTTCTAATCCACATGAGTTTACCCACTTCATGGTCTACTCATTTTGTGTCTCACACATTCTTTGTTTTGTGAGAGTACTTTACTTTTCATTTTGCTTCCGCATGCGTACTCTCTACAGTATCAACTTGACCATTTCACTTTCAAAGTTGGTACTTCTTGTCACAAGAATAGTTGATTTATTTTGTATCACCTTTTTAAGGTCATACACTTTCTTCCTTTCGTGCAACATCAACTCTAAATGTTATTAGAACATTTGTAGGTCTATTTTCATTCCATAGACTTCTCAGGCAAAATTTACGGCGGAGCTTTAAAAAAGATGGGTATCTCCTTAGAAATGCTTTAACCTTTCCCTTTCACAACTTGTCCACATTAGGGAAGCAGCCCACGAGTTGACCGAGCCACAACATTATACTCGCTCCCAGAGACTTCTCAATCACGAGCCATAGATTTTGCATCGACTTCAGGGGCCTCTACTAGTTCTGCTCCACATGGCAGAAAGGATGAAGATGAGGAGGAGGATGAGGATGAGGATGATACTGAGACAGATTTTCATGATTGACTCTTGGACCTTGGTTTATTTTGATTTTTACTTGTATATTTATGTGAACATGTCATATGACTCATGAGTCATGAGTCATTGATCAGTGATTATGGATATGTATTTATGACATTTAGATGATATTATGATTGTCTTGACTCTTTACTCTTGAGGTGACTCATCTATCTAGATTTTGCATTGTAATTGTAATTGGTCTTGCAAATTTACCCGATGCTAGTGGCATCTTCTAGCACATAGATTGAGAACTATGTGTTCTCCCTACCATTTTGTATCTCATTTGTGGATTTATTTAGCCCACATATAGACACATGCGTCTGTAGCTTTCTGCACATTGACCGAATAGATGTATCGAAACCAAAAATATGTTCTGCTTGTTATCATCAATATCATTATCCACACAGACACAGCACAATCATTATACAAGCACACAAAAAAACATATCACATTCAACAAGCGATTTGATTTGTCCCACGGTTCCCAGTGTATATCAAAAATTGGAATCGGACGTAGGGGAGAAGATGAACACCTGCTGCATCACCCTTGGAAAGCCGATGATTAGAGATGCGATGAAGCAAAGAGCTTGCAAGTGACCTAGCTGTGCGCCAGTTGAGACCTGATGTAGGATAAGACGATTCCGACCAACAAGGAGCAGCCCAAATAACCAGAGAAACGCAAACGCAAGCCCATAACCTTGTTGCATCCATCACCACCCTTCGCTCTTGGTGTGCGTGCGAGAGAGAGAGAGAGAGAGAAAGAGAGAGAGAGAGAGATCTTTGCACTGTAGACGCTGAGACTCTAATGAGATTCTCTTGTAGTTGCATGGGTTTTGTGTGGCCCTCACAATGAACAAAACACAAACAATGAATATGGAAAAGTTTTGGCATTCTACAAAAATGAATATGGAAAAGTTTTCGCGTTCTACAAAGTTGCTCTTTCCGCCTAAGCATATTATAACCTTGAACCTTGATAAGCATATCATAACTTTGAACCTTGATGAGATAAATTAGGGCTGGGTTCACACAGAGCCTACACAACAAACACTGAAAATTGTATTGTTTCACGTGAAACAATAAAAAAAACAATCAGTTCTACTCTTCATGTGTTCACACGATAAGGCAGAATTCGAGAAACACAATTTCTACGTAGCCACTCTATGTGAACACAAATGTTAGTTGAAGCCCACTGGAAAATGTGTCAATTGGATACATACATTGGGGTTTGAGTTCCTTGTATGATGTTATATGTGACATTGTCACATTGAGTTATGATTTAAAAATATTTAAATTGTTGAGTCATCACATAAGGGATGTTCAAGGGCGAAGGAGGAGGGTCGATAGAGATTATCCATTTTGTGTCATCACATGGCCATTGACATTATGTTATTTCCACCATCTTATCTGAACGAGGGATGGAAGACTATTATTGGAGCACAAGAGTGACAAAATGCTATTGCAGCCCTCTGTGAATTGAGTCTAAGGGTTGATTCAGACTGAGCAGCGGCACTAGTTTGTCGCACATTGCCTACCAAATTTACACATTATTCACATAGAACAATGGAACACGTTGAAAAAATATCATAGCAAGGGAGAGATTGTATATAATGAAGAAGGAGTTAGCCCAAAACTTAGGAGGACTCCTTAGAAATCCGCAAACATGTACATTATGCACTTATAACTATAAATAAAAAAAGATGGATTCAAAATATTAAGGTAATCAAGAGAAAATAAAAGGAATGGTGTGTGCAAAGATACATGCACCTCTCTTCTAAAAAGTAAGTGCAATAATGCTAGATCACTAGATCACTTCATTTATATCTGAAAACTAAGGTGGAAAGCTTTAGTACTAAACTAGAAGGTGAAGTGTGTACACTTCCCTTCTCAAAGGTTGGTTGGGGGGACAATTAAACATACATCTTCTAGTGCGATGTATTTTTCTGTGCAAATATTGTTTCTTTAAGGTTCCTACACCACCATTTGAGCCATCTTGGTACATCTTTGAGATTGGTAGTCAAAAGATTGTTCTCTCCGTAGTTGTTCTTTTTGTGGTGAGGAAAAGGAAGTATGGGGGGATATTTTTTTTCATTTTCTATGTCTTTACATATCCACAAATACATTTATGCAAATAGTCTTGGATGAAGCATCTGCATACTAATTTTTTTCATTTTAGAGTTTATGGAAATCGAACGTAAACAACATTTATTTTTGGGCGAATATATTTGCTTCTCTATAATATTTCCCTATATTTTTCATCTCACATGCCACCATTTGGAGATCTAAATTGGATGGCGGTTGTGTAGCTCAAGCGTAAGCACCATCTCCTTTAATTGTCAATCCGTGGAAGAGATAGGAGTGATATGAAGATCATGAACGCAAGAAGTAGTGAGAGTGAAGGTGAGAAGCATGGAGATACACACACACATGGAAGAGACAAATGAGACACAATGGAAGGTAGAAAGTAGCCTCTATTGCTCAATAACACTCTTACAAGCTCAATCTAGATCTATTTTCCAACTTGCCAACACTATCTAACCTCAAAAATGATCTCTTTGGCTCTTTTTATAGATTTTAGACTAGTTTTGATCAGTTTCACATCTAGTGACCAGCTCGTTCTACCTAAGCTCCTCAAGTTTGAGGACTCCTGAGCTTGCACAAAATGGAACTAGTAGATACAAAATTGGGTATGTTTATGATGCATATGTTACAAAAGTGATGAAAATCATTGTTTAGAGTTTTGAAAAAGTAATATCACGTACATTTCTTTGAGAAAAAATGACTTCTTGGCTCCCCACAACTCTTTGTAGTCTACCTCCACATGCTTCCTTTGCGTCTATGCCTTTGACTACTGCCAACACCCCCCTCCCTCTTGCGTCTATCGTCCCCGACATATCCTCGTTGTAGGGTCTGTATAATGTCGTTTTGCAAGAGGTCTTGTGCGAGGGTGTGCTCCGTGATGCGAATTCCTCGTGTGAGATCAGCTTCGAGTTTTTCCCTGTCTATGGCTTGAGGTTCATCGGGAGGTGGAAGTCGGTAGTGTGTTGAATATATGAGTTGTTCGCAAGCAAATAATTGAAGTAGATGAGTAGGCCGACTGATGAAGACTTCAGAGTGGTACTCCCAAAAGCCCATCATGAACATCTCTCCAAAATTCATCTTATAACATGCAGGTAAGTATGTTATACGGTAGTGCCATGCGTAGCATACCCATAGTGAAGGCGTAGTACTCATATCGTAGGCAAGCTCTTGGTTTCCATGCTCAAAGCCCAAGGTATTGATATGTGGTGCCTTGATGCACCAAAAGATATTGAAATCCATTTGCATCATATCGAAGATCTTAATGGTCATATGTGCGATAATGTCGTCCATGCGGTGTAAGCGGGGGAGCATGTGGTAGATGGTCACCATCATATGTCCAACGATAAGGTGGGGCGCGTGGTGGTGCTAGATAGGGGTAGTTTAACTAGTCTTGGCATTGCTTGTTATTTTGAACCTTGATGGTTAATGCCTTCCGAGAGCGGTGTTGTGGCATAGGACCCCAGCACAGATTGTACTTCAGATGTAGTGGTGCTTTTGTCCAGGTGTGCATCATCTCTGGGTATGCTTGTATCAGCTCCATGTGTTGATTTGGCTGAAAGATCTTTCCTTTCTTTGCTTTAGGAGGTAGGTCTTCAGGCTCAAATTGTGTAGCACGATTTGGTTTCTTCCCTGTTCTTTTTCAATAGCTAGTTGATACTCAAGTTCTTCCACTGACTTGAGCCATGCAGGAATCAGAAGTTCCAATGTGTCTTGGCCTTCTGCCATAACACGTCCGCTTGGGATAGGTTGTGGTTCATATGCCTCTTCATATGTGTCCTTCATCGATATAGAAAATGTTTCTTCTTCAGTAGGGATTTCTAGTGGGGAATCTGGCCTCGGAGGCTCAAATTGATCTGCAATCTATGCTTGAAGATCAAGGACACGAGTGCCTAAAGTAGTGGGTTCATCTAGTATTTCTGGGGAGGTGACTTCAAGAACTGGTTGGGGTTGTGCAAGTTCCTTCAAGAGTAAGGTTCGGTGATCTGCCTGTAACTTCTAATATTCTTCGTTGATTTTGTCATAGTCCTTGAGTAATTGTGTGTGATCTTCCAATAATACTTGCATTGTTTTAGAGGGGATTGTCTTGAAGCGACAGGGACTTAATGTTTCATGAGTTCGATCCATTGCCACTTCGAAGTTCTCGCGATTCTGCTCTTCTAGCCTTGGGTTCTCTTCTTTTGCGGCTGCAAGATGTCTTCGTAATAGTCCCATAGTGCATGTGAGCATGGTGTTCCATATTTTCTAAGCATGTAAAAGATTTTCTACATCGGTGAGAGCTTCTTTAGTCTTCTATTCTGATTCTAACTCTAATGAGTGGTAAGCCTCATGTAATTCCTAATATTCCTGATTACATGAATTCAAGGAAGCATTCTTGATGGTTAAAGAATTTAATTGCGCCTGTAGTTGTGCAGTAGTCTATTGCAATGTTTGGTAATTGCTTCCGAGAGATGCAAATTCTTCTCTAACTTGAGTCATACAAGCAAACATGTGATGGAATGCAGTGTCAATGGTGGGTGATAATAACAATGGAGCAGTGAGTGAAGATGATGCTATTGTGGGTGTAGATGCAGGGGGAAAGGGAAAGGGGGATGGGAGGGTGGATGCAGTGGTGATCGAAGAAATTGTGGTGTGTCAAGATGTGGTGGTGATAATGGTGTGTGTCAGTGGTGGTGATGTAGGTGGTGAAATGTCCATGTCATTGGACATGGCATCTAGTGCACGAACCGTGAACAGTGGTGTGATGTGGGTGTATGGGTGGGTGTGAACACGAGATTTACAAAGGAAGATGAATATATGACCTGTTGAGTGTCACGGATGGTTTGAAGGAGAGGAGAAGGTAAAGGTAATATAGTAGGACAGGGAGGTGACACTGCGAAGAAGGTCATGGGGGTGGAAATGGAAACATAGGCCTTGGAGGGAGAGGAAGGAAAGGATGGGTTGAGGAACGGATTAATTGGGTGGGGGGAATTAGGTTGGATGTACCAGGGGTAAAGGTTTCGATTAGAGTCGAGGGTGTTTGATGGATGATCGTTTCAACTACGGTACTTGTTGTGAATAAGGATGATGGGGGTGAGCTCGAGCATACTGGGGAAACTGGATGTATAGGAGATGAAGGAGGTTCAGATGATGTGGTGGGGATTTCACTAATGGTTGCTTGGATGGAGGTTGTTGGTTGGGGCGGGGAGTCAATGATGACTATAGCATCTGCTATGGGTGATTCAAGTGGGTGTTCTGAGATTAATCGTGCTTTGTCTGGATGTCTGGAGAATTGGCCTTGTGTGGGCACACGATTTACTAATCGGGTTTGGACATTAGACGGATTCTTTGAGGGTCGAACTGTGGTAAGGGTTTTCTCTTCAAAAAAATGGATCAGTAGCTCCCACAGATATTACTATTCAGCTAATAAATTACCCAAATTGACTATTGACATGTTGGGGCGAGCGTTAGAAGCGCCTTCAGCTTGCATGATTATTGAAATGAGTGCTTTGATGATCTGCTAGCAAAGGATAACACATTAGTATGGAAATAAATTTTGATCCCATTAAAGTGAGACCGCAATCCCTTTCCATAGCCAAGGTGTAACCCGTATAGCCGAGTGTTGTGAGGTGATTTACAAGGTGATTTTTCATAAACTAACGTAGGTCACTAGACACCTACATGCTTTAGATAGTGCATACATTGCTTGTGATGAGTCTTTGTTACAAGTGATAGTGGATTAATGTGGGTGGATTTATACAAGGTTTAGTTGTGAGTGAATCATTACAAGGGTGAGGGTTAGTCGGGATAGGTGTTATGTCATACAAAGGATCGTGTAAAGCTGTTGGATGCATTTTGGCATCCATTTCCTAAGATTTCGTGGGTGGCTTGTGTTCTTCTATTGAGGTACAAAAGATGAATCGGGCAATAATGGTGTCGATGGATGTGTTGATGTCGAAGGGGTATATATTACATGGCTTGGGTTTTGAGCTAAAATACAATTCTTGGGAAGCTTGATCTGCATGGGTGTGGGTTGGTTTGTTAAGTACTTCTTAGCAATCCAAAGCTGTCTGGTCCTTGTCGATGGAATATAAGGTCGAGGGTAGGTTGGATACTAACTCTGCTTCGGCCTAGACTTCTTCTTGTCATTGTGTGCTTTGTTGAAAACTATTGGTTCTTTCTGATCTTTTGGCACCCATATTTGTTTCGTGCCACTTGCCTTGGTTTGCTAATATTGCTTCCATCTTTGTGTCATCTGTATGGTTGTTGGTTTGGGTTCTTAAGTCATGGGTCACTTCTTAGAGGTCGTGGTTGAGAGGTTTGGTTGACTCTTTGCTTTGGAAAAGAAGGAAGGTCCAACACTTGCATGACTTGCCCATCAAAGTGAGGCATTCTGTACAACAGATCTAGGTTGGTCCGTGCAAAGTGTGGAGGAAGGGACACATGAGCCTATGGTCCCTATTTGTTCGCCGACGTAGTCCACTTGACTACTAATGTAATCCCCTTCCTGTGCAAAGGACGACCAAGGAAAGATCTCTTGACATCCTCTTGAATGGAAACTATCGATCGTCAAGCTCTCATGGGTTGACTTTGGATGGAGCATGCTTGTCTAATGGATTTGACCAAAAATCTTTCGATCCTCCTTCGCAGTCATTTCATATGTTCTAGGGTTACATTCCTCAAGGGGTGTAGGTCTAAGGTTCCAATATGTAGGGAGCCTTGTCTAAGATTTAGGTTCACTGAGTGATCGTTTAACCAATGTTGGCCAAGAATTAACGGTTCTATCAGGTCATGATCGTGGCACACTAGGAGTTTCACAGTCATGGTTTCTTCATGTATGAGGATGATCATAGGTCCATAACCTCGCTTTTCTGGCTTTCGTGCATGTTGTTTCAGTGTATACACTAGGACTAAATTGCCTTCTTTTAAGCCTTTATCTTTCACATGCGCATCGAAATAAGCCTTCTGCCGCTTCTTTGCTGTATATATCCCTCCTCCCGCTTTCAGCCTAGTTTCTCCTAACCGTTCCAAGTCCATTATTCTTGATGATAATCCATGGCCTATCCACTGATATTCTTATGCAACCTTAAGGGTGGGCATCAAAAAAAGTCCAAAGGGAGCACAATATTTTGACCAAAAACCATTTGAAAGGGAGTCGCATTGAGTACGGTCTTGTAGGCCACTCGATATGCCCAAACAGTGTTATGTAATTGTTTATCCCAATCGGAACGTTTGTTGTTCATGAGTTTCGTCAATACATTACAAAGGATATTGTTAGTACTTTGTGCCCAACCATTGGCCTGAGGATGATATGGTACAGATTTCTTCTAAATCACCCATAAAATCATGTAACAAATATTCAATGACCTGGTTTAGAAAGTGAGTTCCTCGATCGCTCACTAGTTCTATAGGCAATTCATATCTCATAAAGACATTTTCAAATAAGAATTTTGCAGTTGTGTGTGCATCATTCTTTTTTGTGGCTTTGGCCTCTACCCATTTGGTAAGATTGTCAATCGCTACTATGATGTATTCAACATGCATACCTTTAGCAGGGGGTTAATGGGTCCTACAAATTCTATACCCCACTTAGAGAATGCACGTCCTCCCATCATGGGTTTTAGTGGCATTTCATCTTTGCGAGTAGGAAACTGCATTCTTTGGCACACATCACATCTTTTAACATAGGTATGAGCATCCATGTGAAGAGTGGGCCACCATAATCCTGCAAACAGTATGGTTTTGATTACCCTATGGGGACCAAAATGACCTCCTGCAACACCTTGGTGTGCAACCTCTAATATGCTCAAATAATCGTTCTCATGAAGACATTGTCTGAGGTATCCATCTCTTTCGCTAAAGTCATTCCTTGAGGGAATGTTTTCGTCCTCAGGTATGTCACTATTGGCTCACTCCATTTTGGTGTGAGAGACACAAGTTACAAAGTGGCATGCTCCACTAGGGGTTTTTCACAACAAATAGGACATTCTTTACATAGCCTATAGACATCTGCTTCCATAAAGGGCCAATATACTCCTAGCCTACACAGAGTCTGCAAAGTACGGTGTTTCGAATGATGTTGCTTCAATGCACCTACGTGTGCTAATTGCAACCAATTCTTATGTTCTGATTCATCTACACAACAAGCAAGAATTTTCTTATTATCTTGTTTATATATACTTCCTGCTAAAATATGGTATCTTTGTGACTTGGTGATTTCTCCTTGTCTGATCCTAATCCTAGGATTCTTGGGTCCAAATGTGAGAATAGGGAAAATAGATTTGCCCCATTTAGGTACTATTTCGAGATTAAACAGGTATGCATCTGGAAGTTCATCCGCTATTCCTTGAGGAGCTTCTCTCGTGGTTAACCGTGAAAGGTGGTTAGCTCTAAGGTGGGTCTTTCCCTTGCTAACTACTACTTCAAAGTCGTATTCCATTAGTAATAGAAACCAACGTATCAATCATCCGGTGTTACAAGGCTTATTGACTAGGTACAACAATGTCTGATGATCCGTGAAAAACTTGAACTTGTTTGCTAATAAATAATGCCTGAATTTCTTTACTGCATATATCATTCCTAATCCTTTGCGCTCCATCATGGTGTAATTTCTTTCTGCTGCGTTTAACTGTCTACTTGTGTAAGTTATGGGAAGATCCATATTACCTTCATTCATGAGCTGCACCAACACACATCCTATGGCATAATTGGATGCATCCACATGTACATGGAATGGATTACTCCAATTTGGGATTGTTAATATAGGTGTTGAACACAAGCATCATTTAAGTTCATTGAATGAGCTCTCGCATTCGTCCGCCCATTCAAACTTGGTCAAAAGAGAGTACAAAGGCTTTGCTATGATCACACACATATGTATAAATCGTTGATAATAACCAAAATGTCCCATGAAAGCCTGTACTTCCTTTACATTTTTCAGCCTAGGTAGGTCTGCAAGCACTTTCACTTTCCCTTCATCAGTAGA
Organism: Ceratopteris richardii; assembly: GCA_020310875.1. Taxonomy (NCBI): domain Eukaryota; kingdom Viridiplantae; phylum Streptophyta; class Polypodiopsida; order Polypodiales; family Pteridaceae; genus Ceratopteris; species Ceratopteris richardii. Next base: position 69,838,589 of record CM035427.1, on the reverse strand, counting down.
GATCCCATTTTTTGACACAATGTGTCCTAGAATTTTGCCTTGCCTGACCATCAACTCACACTTTTCTAGGTTCAAGCAAACCTGATATTCTCGACATTTTTCAAGTACCTATCTTAATTTAGGGATGTGGGTTTGTCTCATGTTAGAATGTGCACATAAGTCGTCCACATAAACTTCCAAGTTCTTCCTTAAGAACTCCTCAAAAACATGACACATGAATCTTTGAAAAGTGGAGAGTGCATTTGTCAGCCTAAATGGCATTACATGAAATGCAAATATGCCCCACTTTGTGGCAAAGGCTGTCTTATGTTGATCTTCAGGAGCAATAGCTACTTGATTATAGCCTGAGAATCCATCAAGAAAGTTGTAAAATTCCTTGCTCGCGACTCTTTCTAGCAAATGTTCTGTGATAGGAAGAGGATAATTGTCCCTAATTGTGGTGGCATTAACTTTTTTAAGGTTAATACACACACAATTTTGTGTTCTTCTTGGGTACAACCATGATGGGGGATACCCATTCGGTATGCTCAATTTCATAAATAAATCCTACTTCTATCAAGCGATCTATCTCCTCTTTAATCTTGGTAGCATAATTATCATTGTATGTGTATGGTTTCTACTTAGTCGGTTTGGCCTCATGGATCATAGGGATTCTATGGGAGCATATATCTGGGTCAACGCCTTTTAAGTCCTTATAACTCCACGCAAACACATCTCTATATTCTCGCAATAGGGTGGTTAATTCATCTTCTTCTTCTTCTTTCATTAAGTCATGCCCTATGTATGTGCATTTTTCTTCTCCTTCTTCTATGGTGACTATGATTTTTTTGGTTTTCTCTCGATTGTCTTACACCTCCAATGCATGCTTCTCTTTTGGGCATTTGTACCATGATTCTTCTATCTTCTATTTCATACTTTTTGAAGTTCTCTAGTACTTCCATGAGTGGCTCTTCTTCTTCTTCATCTTCTTCGTCTTCTTCTTCTTTCTTGGGTGATTTCTTTCTCTTCTTGTGCTTATTTTCTATCTCTTCTGTGAGTGACTCTGGTTGTTCGGTTTGATTTTCCTTGTCCATCTCTAGGGTATTAGCTTCCACAAAGTAAAGATATTCCTCTTCTGTTGAATAGAGCGGTTCCATAATGATGGACTCTAAGTCCTCATCACTCGTCTCGTCTAGTTCTTGACTTACCTCTATGCATTCTTCTAGGATAAAGTCTTCCTCTAGGGGTTCTATCATAAAGATTCAAATATCGTATCCATCCTCATCACAATGAGGATTCCATTGTTCTTTGTTTACTGCTATATCCATGGTAGTTAAGATCTTTGCCCAACCGTGCGGCTCGAATTCCTCATCAGGAAACACTATTGGTGCATAAGCCGGATCTTGAAGGGTTCATGGGTGTCGTTCTGAAACTAGCATTATGGCTTCTAATCATTCTTCCTCTTGTTTGGCTACTTTACACATCCACAAATGGGTGTCTTCGTGCAACCATGATGGGTCTGATTCTAATGAATGCAGAGACTCTGTTTCTTCTGGTGTCCTATGGATTGTATTCCACTAAATCGGTGGTACATCTCGATGAGAATAATATCTAAGATTAACTTTGGTGGTCACTCCTAAATGTTGCAAGTAAAAAGAGTCAGTTCCCCAATCTTGTACAATTTGCAACTGATGCATGAATGGTCGTCCTAAAATAATCTCATAAGCGTGATTTTTCCCAAAGTCACAAAGGGCAAAAGTGTGATCGAATTCTACACCACAAGTGGTGAGAGATAATCCTTCTAATAAGCCTAATGGTTTTTCTATGTGTCCGTCAGCAATTTGTAGCTTCTATCTAGTGGGTCTTAATGCTGGATTGCCCCAACGTTTCCATAAAGCAGTAGTAGCGATGGATACTCCAGCTCTTGAATCTAGGATGGCTTTAGTCGTGTATCCTTTATGGGTTATTGGAAGATAGGTAGTACCTTCCTCTCCTTCGCTTATGTCTCCAATTCTGTCCACATGTATTTCTGGCACCTTCTTGTGTGAATCTACTTGAGAGTGAGTGTTCGATGTCTTAGGGAATTGGTTTGCTACATGCTTCCACAACTCTGGCTTAATTTTCAACAGCTCTTCTAAAGTGGAATGACACTACACTTTAGTGTTCTTGATCACTTCCATGTTTCTAGGGATTACTGATTCTTCATTTCTCACTATTATGGTGGGTTCTCTCATACTGATTGACTTATGTTCCCAAGGTCCTGAGAATGGAGGTAACTCTTGTAGGGAGTTAGATTCAAAATTTGTTTGTTCACTAAGTTGCTCTTCCTCTACATCGTCATAGATGGAAGGTATGTCTTAGGGAAATTGTTCTTGCAACTCATCTATCTCTTGAATAGGGGGATGGGTTTCTTGCTCTCATCTCCACTTCTCTTCTTAGATTTCTCTTAGAAACCCTTGTGAATATTTATGTATGGAAGACAGATTGTCTTCGACCTCGACATTTGGCACTTGAGACAGTGATGGCACATTACCTACCTGTGTCTCTAGAATAGTAGGGTCATTCTGTAGATTCTTCTTCTCGTTGCTAGCAATCAAGCATTCTAGCCTCTCCAATAGTCCTTGAAAGTGTAACTTTGGTTTTGCTATATTACTCCAATTAATGTATCGAGAGGCTTCAAACATGGTCTGGGCTAATTTTACCATCGTCATGGAAAGTTTAGTTCTCTCAATTTCTAAGTCTTACCTTGGACAATTCTTACTCAATTCAGTTACCTGGGGTCCTTCTTTTAATCTTGCCTGGTGTGCTCGAAACATCATGTCTAGGTTTTCAGGTATGGGTTTAGCTAGAACTGATCCTCACTTAGCTAGGTTCTCCTAGTTTGACTCTTGCAAAGTTAATTCTAGGTTTTTAGCTCTAGTTTTCTTTAGGCTTCCTTCCAATTCATTTATCTTTTTACTCCATTTCCTTTTGATTCTTTCTCGTGTCCTTCCATGATTTTGTTTTTCTTCTACTCGACTCTCTGACTTCACTAGTTTTAGCTACTTTTTATGGGTTAGGCTGTTGGTTTTGCAACAGTTCCTAGGCTCTCATTATAGCTTGGATAAGTACATAGGTAGGATTAGATCCGTCTAACGTGTGCGCAATACCTATCACATTAATGGGTGGCACTTTTGAGGCATTAGTAGGGTTCTTAGGGAAATCTCTTATGATATGCTCTTTACCACATTCTGCACAAAAACCTTATAATATTGTGACTATCCTATTATCGAAGGATGTGGGCAATCCTTGATGAAGTGATCTCCTTGGCACCTAAAGCATGGTCCTTTAGGGCCCTGCGGTCTTGGTTGTCTCAACTTGGGCGGTGGGTTAGGGTTATTATACATTACAATGGCGTAGTCAGGCTTCCAATTGGGTTCCAACGGTGGAATATCATACTGATATGTTTCCATGTGTTATGGAGACTCCATGTAGTATGCTGGTGGGCTATTTACATGGGTGGAATCAAAGCTGTTAGAATTAGGATTACTTTCTGTGATCAGGGGTGAAGAAGGGACTAAAGCCCTACAGAGGTTCTCTCCAACAACAACATATTTGACTGAGATGACATTGGTAGGTGGGGGTGGTTGTTGAGCTAACACGGGTTGTGGTCTTTGTTGAGCTTGATAAAGGTAGTTCTGTGGGGGGCTGTAGTAATGAGGTTGAGCATTGTACTGTCCCTGGTATATACCTTGTTGAGGGTATGCTTGTGGGTAGTTCTGTCGTACTACCTGTTTGTTATATGGGAAATCTTGTGCTCTGTGGTTCGTGTATCATCTTTCAATTGTGCAATACTAGCCACTAGGGTTGGCTTGAGGTTGTGTTACATTGGGACACACATTTGCCATGTGGTCACCACCACAAGTGTAACAACGTTTGTTTGTTTTTAACCTAGGCATTTGTTTACTAGAAGCTCCTAGTTTCTGGGCTACCTTTTCTGCTAGGTCTTCTATCGAGCTAGAGAGTTTTGAGGATGATTGAGATGAGATATCTAAGTCTTTCTAGAACTTTGAAAGTTCCAATTCATCTCCTAAATTATCCTCAGTACACATTGCTCTAGTGTTTTGGGTTCCTTCAAATATACATAGGAGCATAGTTTGGAGCTCAAGAGGCCGTCCAAAAATAAAGACACTTGCTTTGCTTATGAGGGAAGTTTTGGCATTGGGCATCTCTCAACGTATTGCCTAAACCTATGTCCTGCAAGTCTAATTGTTCCTTGGGGGGTCTGTTTGAAGGTGCGAATCAATGAAGAAGTGTTATGCCTAATTCCACTTTTAGAAAATTCAATGATGAAAGACTTTAACAAGTGATGGATGTCTCTAAATTGCCTTTGATGTAATGGTTGGAACCAAGTTAAAGCTCTGTTTTTTAACGTGAGTCCAAAGGCATTGTATTGCATGAACATATCTTCTACTTGGTTCGCTCGTAGCACTTGTTTAAAATCCGCAACATGGTCATAAGGGTCTCCTGTCCCATCAAAGTAATTTTTCATTGACTTCACTAAGTGAGCAGGTCTTAATATTCTTGGATGTTCACGGGGTCTAGGTAGAGGAAAGTCATCTCTACCACCTAGTATTCTGGGTTCTCTTGGTCTCTCCATTCTATCAATGTCCATAGTTGGTCTATCTCTCCCTAAGGGGTGAGTGAAACTTACTCCTGGCTTTTCTTTGTTCTTCTCTCTTTGAGGGCCATGGGTTGAGGATGTCCCAGCACCTTGATGGCTCACATTTACATTCGCTCTTGATGGGGGGGAACACTAACTTGCCTCTCCATGTATAAGCATGTCTAGCATGATCGGGTACTACGAACACTCGTTCCGAAGTGTTGTCCAGGTATACTACTTTTCTAGGTCCGTCAAGGTCCTTGAATTCATAAATGGTAATGGAGCCTACTTCACTTGGTTGTTCCATCCTATATCTCCAAAAGGCTTCATCAATGCCCTTAATCAAGAATAATTCAATGCTTCTATTGTCTTGAGGGATCCATTATGGGTTTAGTATTCTTGTCAATACCGATTTCCCTCTAGGTGTCCTAGGTTCGTCTCCTACTAGTTCTTTTCCTTGGGTTCCTGCTTTTGTCTCGGGAATTACTACACCAAACTCATTGGTATGGTTAGGCTGATTGGTTATGATGTAAATGGTTCCTTCTTTATCTAGGTATGCATCTCTCTTGAATTTCACCATTGGACGTTCCAATCCAATGGGTTGGTCAGGGTTGTGCAATTGCACCATTGATCTTCTCAAACCATCCTCATAGATGCGAGCACTTAGGTGGTTGGTTCGGACGTATTCTAATTGGGTCGTGTAAGGTCCTTCTGGTCTTTCTAGATACACTACACTTAATCCTCCTTCTGGTCTTTCCGTGCTATAAGCCATTTTTGACTCACTCGTATCGGAGCCCAAATCCTAAGGGTAGTTATTCAGTTGTTGTGCCCTCAAACGTGAAGTAGTTCCTACACTTGCTTCTGATGATCTAAGGCTTCGCCAGTCTGACTTACCTATATGCTTGCCTGATCTAAGGTTCATGAATTTACTCCCTCAAGCACTCAATACTCGTTCTTGTCATCAACGTTCCTTGTTCTTGGTCACTTGTTTGTTTTTAATTTCTTTAAAATCTTGTCTTGTCTCAAAGTATGCATCAGGAATCGACTTTTTGTTTTATGTTTGCATTCTCGTTCTATCAAAATTAAGTTCTTTCCTTGGGGTTTTTGTTCTCGCACACTTCTATCTTACTCTTCGACTTGAAAAAATTAGGTCTCTTGGACTTGATGTGTTCCTATCGCAATCCTATTTCAATCCACAATGCTACACGTTTAGCCTAAGCTAATAATTGACTAAGGGGGTTTGAGTATTCTTCCAACCTTGGGTCGGATTCTTTGATTGCTTTGATGCCCAAGAAGTCATGCTTCCCAAGCCTTGCTTAGTTCGCTCTCTGCCTTACTTTGAATGCCCTTGGATGATCACTTGTAGACCTGTCAAAATCCACTGTTTAGACCAATTCTTAAATTAATGTTCAAACACTTCGATGTATACACCTTTAAGGGTCCCTTTTCCTTTGGCAAAAGCTCTCAAATGCCCCCTTCCTTTCTTAACCCCATAGATGAGTCAACTTCAATTTATCTTATCTAAATATTAGTGCACTATTCTCAAGAAAAACAATTGAGGACACATAGAATTTGAAATGATCTTTCCAACATGCCCTAGAGCTCAAAAAACGGACTTCAAACGAAAACGTTATGGATGTTCAGGCTCTTGGGGGGTTAAAACATGTAGACAGGTTTTTCTCCAATTATGAGCTAAGAGGTCTCCAATATGCCGAATCACTCAAAAATTTACTCAAATTGGCCTTGAATTTGCCAAAAATCAAAACCCTAATTTTGGCATTTTAGGTGAACAATCGCGATGGTATGAGATAATCACGATTGTCCAGGACCATCGCGATGGTCCAATTGAATCGTCACGATGGTGTGACACAATCGTGATGGCCCGAATGTGCGAAGCATCACGATGGTCCAAATTTGTGTTGTCACGATAGTGTGAACTTATCGAAGCATCACGATGGTCCAAGGAGGTCGAGCTATCATGATGGTCACGCGAATTGTCATGATGGTCATGCGAATCGTCATGATGGTCAAGTGAGCCATCATGATGGCTCAATCGACACATGGCAAGTGGATTGTCACGATGGTGTGAGCCAATCGCGACGGTGTGGGGTCGGCGAGATCATCGCGATGGTCAGTGACCGTCATGATGGTCCACGTGATGGCGTGAGCCAATAGCAATGGCGCGACACAATCGCGATGGCGTGAGCCCATAGCAATGGTCCGACTGAGCCATCGTGATGGCGTGAGCCAATCGCGATGGTGCGACACAATCGCGATGGCGTGAGCCCATAGCAATGGTCCACCAAAGTATGAATGTTTCAACTGCATTTGTGTATTCATATGTGCGCAAGTGTGCTCTATGCCGTTGTATAGATGCATACCAAAAATGTTGAACTTGTCAGACCATCACGATGGTCCAACACCTATGGAAGATCTAACAGAAAGTTGACATTCTCCCGATTGGATAATTCACACTTGGCTTCTTCTCATATTGGGGGCCTTACAAAACATGCATTAGTACATACAATCATGAGGGATAGACATAGGTCATGTACTAAGACCCCCCCTCAATGTTTACCAAATGATAAATCAAGCAAGCTTGGGCCCTATGCTCATTTGTTGAAGACCCATGTTGAGCTTCTCTTTTCCAAGTGCTTTAGTGAATATATCAGCACAATTTAGCTCTCTTGGACAATATTAGAGATCCATAATTTCATCTTCAATTAGTTCAAGAACATAATAGTATTCTACTTCTATATGCTTGGTGCAAGCATAAAATACTAGGTTCTTCGCAATATTATACAACTTGAGTGTGAGAGGTAGTTTTTTCCTACTTATCCAAGAAAATATTTCTGACCCAAGTGAGAAACATTATCCAATAACTGATTTTCTATAATCACAATCTCAAGTGCAATCCAAATCATAATACCCTTGAAGTGTATCACCTATGGCATAAACAATACCAAAATCTAAGGTTCGTGTAATGTAGGATTTTCATAGCATATTTTTTTTGTGATATGAAAATCCCATCATCCTTTTGCCATGCTTCGATGCCAAGGAAATAATGGGGTAGCCCGAGATCTTTCATTTCAAACTCATTGTTCAAGGTAGCACGAGTTTGTTTGATGAGATCAAAATTGTAATGATCAAATCATCTACATACAAGATGATACTCACTAGCTAGTTATGGTTATCTTTTCTCACAACATACAAATGTGCATAAGAAGTACTTCTTCGAAAGCCTAGGTTTTGGAAAAAATTGCCAATTCATTGGTACTAAGCTCTTGGAGCTTCTATAAGGCCATATAATGACCTTTTTAAGGCTAGAAACATTGTGTTTTGATTTCCATAATAATGGGACAATGTATTTTGTTTCACACAATGATATTCCCCCCATCAAGTTGCATAAATTAAATTCCCAAACAATGATACAAAAATCTCAAATCTAACATCTCAAAAGATGCATGCAAATTAACCTTAAATGATTCAACAATATGCTTCTTGTTAGGACTGGTGAGGAGCATATCATAAACATATGGAACAATAATCTGAAGTACATCATCTCCACACTTAGCATATAAGGGGATTTTTGTTGGAGTGTTTTCAAATCCATGTGTCAGAAAGAAGGCATGTATCATTTTGTAGCAAACATGTGGAATTCACTTCAATCTAGACAATGTGTTTTTCAACATGCATACTTTTTTTTCATGCCTTCTCTACACAAAGCGATGGGTCTGAAACATACACTTCTTCATGTAAATCATCATTCAGAAATGACGTTCTAATATCCAACTAATCTACATTCCAACCATGATGAGCTTCAAGTTCATAAATGCTATGAACGATCATCATTTGATATGTGGGAGCAAAGGTCTCATCAAATTTAATGCCCTTCTCTTGAGAATAACATTGGCAACAAGTCTAGCCTTATATCTATAAACTATTTCATCACACTTACATTTCATCTTATATCCACTTAGTGCCATCAATATTTTTTCTAGGAGGAAAGTCACATAAAGTTCAAGTACCATTCTTCATAATGGAATCAAATTTTGATTGCATAATAGCCATCCAATTTTCTTATTTTTGTGCTTCATCAAAAGAAACAAACTCATTCTCATCATAAAGACTAGAGGCAACCATTGCATAAAAATCGATGTAAAAGAAGCATTGTGAGATCGTAAATGAGTATGATATGAAAAATATGCACCTAACTCGCTATGACTCAAAGTTTGTACTAGCCATTTATGTTAATATATGGCCAATGTCTACCCCTCAGGATTGTATGTACTTATGTACATTCTATAAGGCCCCCAATATGAGGATAAGCCAAGTGTGCATTAGCCAATTGATGGGAATACCATCTTGCATGTTGGATGAAGCTTGATTGGACCATCTAAGGTATTGTAAGGAAAGGGAGTTACCAGGGTCCCCAATTGTGAGTTTCAGGGCAGCAAAAAGTAGCCTTGCCTAGGGGTTCAAGGAGGTCAGTAGTCCCCTTGGTGGAAGTCCAAGGATAAAGACCCAACACAATGGTAAAGGAATGTTCCATGGAATATTCCCTATCGAATTCAAAAATCATTCATATTAGTTAGGTTACTTGAACCGACCTAAGCCATGTATGGGGATTATATTTGCACTGACCACCCACATTCTACCAAACATGTATAGACATTCGTGAAAGGCCACATCTCTCCACCAGCCTATATGTACATGACTTTTGTACTACCCCAGATATTGAATTGAGCTATCATACCTCTACCTTGTAAATCTCTATCTAGAGTTGTCTATATCACCATTTAAGCTCTACCTTGAAAGCATAGGGGTGGACAATGCCATCATCTTTGTACTTGTTGTTAGTAACAAATTTTTGAAATTCTACTATATCAGTTATCTTCTCTACTATGACTCTTTTGTTCTCTTGCATAACTACTTTCTTAAATGGTATCAGAGTTATTAGGTATCTATTAGTAGAGAGGAGTATGTTCTCAACTTTCAAGTATATTTTTGTTATCACCATACTTCATGAATGATGGATTCATCTTCTAGTATTGGTGGATCTGCTATTGTTATTGATGCACCAATTTGCATTCATGCACTCTCATTCATTGAAGGGAAGCTTAATGGAACAAATTATGCAATCTGGAAGTTCAAAGTTTATGGAATTTTAGACTCTTATGAGTTGGATAATTTCATGGGGCCAATTAGGCTTGATCTAGAGCCAATTTTGATGGAAGATCCATCAAATACTCGAGTGACAATCTAGCTTGATCCAAATCGTCTTCAAGCTTGGAAGAGGAGGAATGGTTTGTGTTATGTGCCATTGTTACAAGTGTAAGTGATTATGTGCTTACTCTAGTTGAGCACACCACTAAAGCACATGAAGCTTGGGACATATTGGCTTGCCAATCTGAGATCAAGAATCACACTTGGATTCAAAATCTTAAGAATCAATAAATGAATGAGAAGCATTCTAATTCAGAGAAGGTTGAACTTCATTAAGCAAATCAAACATTTACAAGATCAACTAGCTATTGGTGTTGTTTTGATAATACTTAAAGAACTGGCTTGCAAGTGTGTTCGAATTCTTCGTGCAAAATATAATGGCCTTGTAACTTCCCTTAACACTTAGGTTGGACCATCTCTTCTTACCTTTAAAAAATTTTCTGCACTGCTTCTAGGAGAAGAAATGCATTTCAAGAATAGACAAGGTTTAATCGATGCAACATTTTTAGCAAATACAAAGGGTAGAGGCTCTTTTGTAGTTAAACGAAGAAGCCAAAGAATAAGAAGTTCATTCAAAGTTGCTTCATTGTGAAAAGAAGGATCATGCTATTAAGTATTGTAGGAAGAAACAAGCTAACAAGAGAAACAATACTCTTAAATCCACATGGAAGAATAGGGAATCAATGAATAACGCAGAACTTGAACTATGGGTTGCCATAGAGAAGGTGTGTACATTTGCCCAAACTCATGTGGATGAACCGTTGATGTTAAGTAGTGGAGCCTCTCCGGAGTTTTGACCAACGAGGACTGGTACAATTCCTTAATGCCTCTACAAGAACCCATCAATGTCATGGTTGGAAATGACTCCAAATCTCTAGCTGAAGGAACATGAGCCATCTCTTTTGTTGCTTCCACTTTTCTTGAGAGGAATCTCTCTTATGTTTTGTATGTTCCTGCACTAAAAATAAATTTATTATCAGTCTCTACCATAATAGATCATGGTCTTGAATTACATTTCAAAAAGGATGGTGGAGAAATTTTGGATGGAGCAGGTAATATTGTAGCAAGAGGAGTGTGTAAAGATAACTTGTATGAGTTAAGTGTCCTCATTGCTATAGAAGAAAAAGATAAAAGTAGACTTTGGCATCAATGTTTTGGCCATCTTGGATTTTCCATTCTCAAAGAGATGCAAAGAAAATGGATGGTAACACATTTACCTGCGTTTTCAGATTTACAGGAACCATGTGAAGCTTGCATGATGGGCAAGTAGCAAAGGAATGCATTTACAAAAGAGCGCAACAATTGAGCTCAAGCTCCTCTAGAGTTGGTACATGCTGATCTCTATGGTAAAATCTCTACTCTTGATTTGGGACGATCTCTCTAGTTTTTGTTGATAGTTGATGATTATAGTGGAAAGATGTGGGTGCATTTTATTCGAGACAAGGATGACGCACTTGGCAAATTTAAATTGTGGCACAAGATTGTTGAAAATGAAACACATAGAAAGCTGAAGAAGTTTCATACTAATAGAGGAGGAGAATTCTTATCGATAGAATTCAACAACTACTCCAATGCTCTTGGGATCAAAAGGAAGCTTACCGTAGCCCACACACCTCAACAAAATGGTGTTTTTGAGAGACGAAATAGGATAGTAGTTGAAATGACCCATTGGATGTTGAAAGCTTAAGATATGCATGATTCATTTGGGCAGAAGTAGTTAATATGGTTGTGTACATTTTGAATAGATGCTACACAAAGGCACTACATGGCATTACTTCTCAAGAATCATACTCTGGTAAAAGCCTTCAATTATGCATTTCAAAATTTTCGGATGTTTTTGTTATGCATATATACCTGAATGAACAAGGACTAAGTGAGCATAAAAGAGATATATCAAAGATTCTACAGCATATAGAATTTGGGATCGAGCGGCAAAGAAGTTCATTGTCAGCCATGATGTGTTATTTGATGAGTGACCACACATTAGTGGATAGCAAAGGTAAACCCATTATCTCATCAACTGAAGAGATAACTCATCTTGTGTCTTCCCATAGTCAAGTCAAGATGGATGAGCAAGAGACGTCAGATAATGACATTGCTCCACCAAAAATCCAGTCGATTGCTGCCACACAGTGTAAGCCACTACCAAAGAGGGCATGATAGATCTTTGATTATCATAATCCTCAAGTTGATGTTCCATGGTCATCTTCACATGGGTTGCATAGATAAAAGAGGATTGAGGAGCAAGAAAGAGCCTCCCATCATATTGTCAATATGGCTCTTATGATTGAAATTATAGGATCAATAAAAGAGCCCACAAGTGTAAATGAAGCACTCAAACCCCAAGTGGAGAGAAACAATGAAGGATGAGTATGATAGCTGAAACTTGGGAATTGGTTGATTTACCACCAAAGAAAAGGTAATTGGAACTAAGTGGATTTGGAAAGTGAAATACAAAGCAGATGGTACTTTAGAGAAGTACAAAGCTTGACTTGTTGCACAAGGTTTCTCACAACTGGAATGATTCGATTTCCAAGAGACATTCCCACCAACTTGAATGCCTACAATTCACACAGTACTTGTAGGTTTAGCACATAAAAGGTGTTCCATATTCTAGATGGATGTAAACTCAACATTTCCGAATGGAAACCCCAAGGAGTAGGTATATGTATCTCAACCACTAGGTTTTGAGGTATGCCTTGAAGATTGCAAACCTATTATCACTCCCATAGAGACAAGTTTATCATTTGGTTATCAGGACATTGGAGATGTTGTTCTTTTCCAGCATGTTGTTAGATGCTTGATTTACTTATGCACAACTTGGTTTGATATTTAGTTTTTTGTGTCTCAAATTAGCAAACTTATGCATAGCCAAGGTATCAAGCATGTTGAGATCTCAAGCTCAACATGTGATGATTGAGGATGACATGTATCACTTTTTCATTTCTCTAACATGTATAGTGGTCATACCGGTATATGTTAGGGATAATTCATTGAGCTTTACTAGATTCATCTACCGAGAGTGATGGCACACTTGTTTCTTGCCAGCTCAGTAACTCACGGAAAATGGGTTTTTCCTTATGTATTATTCCTTACATATTGGATTACTTGTATTGTTGTATTAGGTCATTCTTGTATATTCCTTTTATGTAATAGAAGAAGAAGAAGAAGATCATTCTTCCTTCCCTCAATCAGTGCATGTTCTCCTCTTTAGATGTGAGAGTGTGTGAGTGAGCTCTCTTCCTTATCTTGTTACTGTTAGTGTCCATGTGAAAGGCCAAATGGCCACTGGACACTTCTTTGTATATGTTTTTTGATAAAACATATAGTGGCCTGGTCAGTCACAGACTGTAAGTTTGACCGCATCTGTAAGACCTAAGAAGTCTGTCTTTATGCTCCCTGTGTATTGTGTTTTCTGCGTATTCAACAGTCTCTATGTAGAGTACCGTGTGCGGCCTTAGGAGCTCAGTTTTCTACTCCGAGGATATCGTCGTGGAGCTCACGAGAAGGAGAGCACACTGTGGTGCATCATCGAAATACTTCACTGGTATCAAAGCAGTTTGACGCAAAAGCTTTGTCCTTTGCGAGTGAAGCTAGCACCCCCCTCGCTTTCTCCAAGGCTTACGACCAAGGCGACAACCAAGGCATAGACCTTGGTATACCTTGTCATCCGAGTCACCGAAGTCACCATTGGCCCCGTTGGCTGCACGCGAGGGAGGACCTCAACAATCAAGGAATATTGAGGTTCTCAGTACTTCCCAGGAGAATGTCTACTGTTAGAAAACTTGTTGTGTTAACTACAACAAAAGGATGGACTTTGCATCAGATGGATGTGAAGAATGCTTTCTTACATGATGAGTTATAGGGAAAAGTATACATGGGTCAACCACAAGGATATGAAGATTCAAAGCACCTAGAATATGTTTGCATGTTGCAAAAGGCTTTGTACGGGCTTAAATAAGCCCTCTGTGCTTGGCATCCAAGGATTGCTGATTACTTAACCACCATTGTATTTTCTATGCGTGATGTAGATCATTCATTATATGCAAGGAAGTGTGATGATGGCATCACAATTGTGGATATTTATGTTGATGAATTGATTGTAGGAAGTGATAATGTAGAAAGCATTAAAGAGGTAAAGAAAGTCCTTATGCATGAATTTGACATAAAAGATCTTAGTGTGCTATGCTATTTTTTGAGCATTGAGTTTATACATATGGAAACATGTATATGGATGTTGCAAAGAAAATATGCCTTGAGTATGCTGCAAAAATATGGTATGTTGATTGTAAGCCAATCTATATGCCATTAGATCAGAATTTGAAGTTGGATACTAAATCAAGTGCAACATTGGAAAACGCTACTATGTACAGGAAAATTATGAGAAGTTTGATATATCTCAAAATTACAAGGCCTGATCTAAGCTACACCATTGGAATTGAAAGTCAATTTATGCAGGTTCCAAGAAGCCACATTTAGATGCTCTAAGATGCACTCTATGTTATGTGAGTGCTACTTTGGATTCTGCATTTTTTTATGAAGTTGGTATAGATTTGTAGGTTCATGGATACACCGATGGACATTGGGCTAATAGTATTCCAGATAAAAGATCTACTAGTGGTTTTCTATTATCACTTGGGAGTGTAGCTATTACATGGAGCAGCAAGAAGCAGCCCACTATTGTTTTGTCAAGTACAAAGGTCGAGTATAGAGGTGTTGCAATGGAAGCATGTGAAGCATCATGGTTAGATATGCTACTTGCAGATTTAGTTGTGGAAGTTCAAAAGACGATCATCATCTATTGTGATAATCTTAGAAGCATTCACTTAGCATGAAATCATGTTTTTCATGCTAGAGCAAAACATATCGAGGTACATTATCACTTCATCAAAGAGAAGGTATTAGCAAGTGATATTGATCTTGTTTATGTGAGGACAAATGAGCACGTTGCTAATATTTTCACTAAAGCACTTGGAGCTAAGAAATTGAAGAAGCTTTGGAAGATGCTTGGATTACAAGACATGACGTTGAGCTTGAGGGGGAATGTTGAGATATCAAGCTCAACATGTGATGATTGAGGATGTCACAGATCACTTTTTCATTTCTCTGACATGCATAGTGGTCATGCCAGCATATGTCAGGGATACTTCATTGAGAGTTACTAGATTCATCTACCAAGAGTGATGGCACACTTGTTTCTTGCCAGTTTACTCATTCAGAAACATTGGGTTTTTCCTTATGTACTATTCTTTATATATTGCATTGGTTGTATTGTTGTATTAGGTCATTCTTGTATATTTCTGTTATGTAATAGAAGAAGAAGAAAAAGATTATTATTCTTCCTTGCCTCAATGTGTGTGTGTGTGCTCCTCTTTAGGTGTGAGAGTTTGTGAGTGATCTCTCTTCCTTATCTCCTTCCTTGTGACAAAGCATTGGTAGGTGGTTACGTGCATCTTTTGCTACTTGAGTGGTACCCAAGTTACTTCAGTTGTTTTGTCCAAAGGGGGCCCTTACTAACAAATTTACATGCTTTATTTACTCAAACTAGGATGATTTCTATGAGACATGTGTCTACTAGTGGTTTTGCATCATGCTTGATAGCTCATGCATATCTTGGTTGAACATGAAGCAACCTATTGTGGCCACTTCTAATTGTGAGGTTGAGTATACAATAGCTTTCAAAACTACTATTTAATTTGTGTGTTGAGATTCCTTTTAGCTGATTTGGATGTTGGTCAGTCTTCTATCACCACCATAGTTACTTATACTCAGAGTGCGTCGGCAATTGCAAGGAACCCTCCACACATGATAATGTTGTAGACCTTTCTGAGAAGGTTGTGCCTAGGGAGAAGCTCAAAGTTTTCGCAAATCTTTGGGCCTAATCTCTTATGTGGATTGATTTCATTTCACATACCTTAGCACTTGCTTATACATTGGATCACTCCTAAGGGAGATTTGTTGATATATTTTAATAGTGATGAATGTGAGCACACGTAGGACCATGTGGAAACTTTTTTCCGTCTTTAGGAGGCTTTTTCCCCCAACTTGTATATACACATATAACCCTAATGGACTACTTATCATTGTTGTGCTCCAAGCTTCGTCCTCTTCCTTGTGTTATTTGCATGCTTTGACAACCCTCAAAATCCAACATTTTTTTGTTAGATTCTCACCAATTAGCTAGAGCAAGGATTCTCATAGTGCAATTACCTCTAATCCATAGGCAAGCTTAAATGGAGCAAAGTCCAAGGATACTTTATAATTCTTTTGATAGGCCAAGAAGATAGAAGGTAAAAATTGATCCCAATGCTTACAATATCTAGCAACCAATTTCTTTAGTATATCCAAAATAGCTTTCTTGGTACTTTAGTTAAGTTGTTAGCATGTAGATAATATGATGCATTTAATTTATGTTTGATTCACCAAAATTTGGCAATTTTATATAACAATTGATTAAGGATTAGATTTGGAAACAAAAGTTAAAAAACATCGGATATGAGGAACATATTTGAACATAGATTGTTAGCTACCCAGTGGTTGAGACCTCCCACAAAGACCAAACTTAAACCCATCTTATCGTGAAATTGGTGGATTTATGAATATAGAGTTTCACAATTCCAATTAAGAGTGGGATAATTTATACTCATGACCTTCCATATATACAATCACCAGAATACCCACTATTCAAACAATATTAGCTTTGCAACTATATCTGGTGTAGTTATTTAGATGATTTATAAGCTTATTCTAGAGATTATCGATCCTAATGCTACATTACTATTTCAAGACATCTTGAGAAATACTTAGGTTGGGTTCACGCAACTAGGTAGCACATTTTTCCAATCCACATAAAGAAATATTATTGGATGCAAACAAACTCATCTACTCCAGGTCCACCAAATTTCAAGGAAACTCTCCCTCCTCATAACAAAAAAGGTGCCAAAATAAAAATGTGAAATTATTGGTGAACATGTATGTCCATCCAATAGAAATACTCACTTTTTTTTTAACTTCAAACATATATGTCACTCCATCTAAATGCTTCAACAATGGCATCAAAAAATCAATTGTGTTTCATGTCTCCTTGTTTGAAATCATCCATATTCACCAATTCATAGTACTTAAACCTTGCTAACTATTATTACTAAATCTCAACTCTTACAAAATTACAATAACATCATCACATAGAGCTAGTTCCACTTCACAATAGGATTTTTGTAAAAAAACTCAAACTCATCAATCTCTTCTCAACATTTTAATTAACATCAACCTAACATTACACAAGTAAACTACACTCTCGATAACAATGAAAATTTTCTCACAAACACTCACATCAATTGATAAAGTAACCTTATAAAGACTAAAAAACATGACAATATT
>CM035427.1:69738862-69816362 GCA_020310875.1 Ceratopteris richardii | reverse complement strand
TCCACAATATATTATGTAAATTCTTTAGGTTACCTTAGGTTCAGGTGCAAGTTGTCTGACTGCTAACTTGTCACTGGAAGTTAGCTTGTCTGGCAATGATCTCATGCAATTAACTACTCCCTGCTTTGAATGATGATCAACAGTCATAACTGGGGACAGTTGCTCCAAGCCAGTCATACTTGATCCAGAAGAGAGAGAAACCTGTGTTGGCATAAATAACAGCGCATTTACCTTCTCAGCAATATTGAAATTCATGAACATCATCTTGGTAGCCATTGGCAAGAGCAGAAAGCATAGGAAACAGAGAATGTCCTTGAACTCCATTATGTGTAGCCATGTAACCTCTAACCTTACCTCAAAGTCACATATAGATCGTCCTTGTGGCAAAATACTCGTGAATATTAGCTTCTTCTCTGATGTTGATTTCAAACAATCACTCGAACCAGACTTTGAATGCTGATGAATACCCATATCTGAAGACAGCTGTCCCAAGCCTTCGGTACTTGCTTGAGCAGAAAGAGAAACCTGCCTTGGTGGAAATAACCAGGCACTAGTTTTCTAAAAACTAGATAATTCTAACTCATAATGTGATGACTGTATGACAAGCTGACTACCTTCTTTGAGATCCTCCTCACTGAAGCTCCAAGAGTCAGATCAGGTGCCATATTCTGCCGCCCACTAATCAGTTTTCGTTTCGTAGCCTTATAAGCCTGCCAAAAGTCTGTCCAATCAGGTGTCTCGTGGAAACATAGTTCCAAAAAAAAAAAAGAGCAAAGTTTTCATCAAAACAGAACTGGAAAAAGCAATCAAATTAACCCTGTTTATGGATAGACTGAAAATACAGGTGTTCTGCAAACCCACCATGTTCTTCTGTATATCGAGAGCTGCTGGATTTCCTGCAGCAATTTTTTTCAAACCAATTTTCTGACACCTTTCCATCAAGAGATTCTCTTGACCTTCGATATTCTAAGTTATGAAAAACTAGATAATCTTAATGACATTCTAGTATCAATCAGATTTTATACATAACCGAAGAAACACTGTTTCATACATTTGTGTTGCTTGTAGTTGAAATCTTTTGGTTTGATTCACTTCTGGAACTCGAATGATCTTTAACCTTATCTGAATGTGAGAAATCACCACTACCAAACATAAGGAAGACAGACATAAAATGAGGCATCAAACCTCAAAAACAGTCAGCAGATTTGGAGTCAAACCTTGTGGACCTCTTGTTTTCCTTTTCAGGAAAATAGGGGCCCTCAAGCTGGTTGTTGTACTTGAGCTTTCTAAGTGAGATGAACATACTGTGAGGTTGAAACAACAAAGCGTTATGAAAATCAGATGTCCTTAGAATAGCTTGTCATCTGGATGCGATCATTAAGTCTTAATTAACTGTTAAACTCCCGTATCCTGATAATAAAACGAATTGAATATCTCATGGCAGAAATTTACCAAAATTTATGAGATATCATCCCCTCTCTTCAAATCATAATAAAATTTTGTTCCTAGTGAGCGAAGCTTCTTCTAAAATTTTTGGATATGCACCCAAATTTTCAAGCATCGAGAGTGGGTTACTTTTTGTGCTACTCTAGCTATTTTCTAGCATCAAAAGAAGTGAATATAGAAAAGCTCAAGAGTTATAGAAGAAAGGATTTCATTGAATATAGAGCTAAAGAGTTATAGAAGAAAGGATTTCCTTCAATATAAAGAAGACATGCCAGAGACAAATGTACCCAGGAAACTTAAGAAAAATGACTTGATTATGTAATAGCTTTTGATTCACATTTTAAACATTCGCCTTTCATTGTACAATTACTTTGATGGAGTTTATATCTCTTTCTCCTTCTTTGGTCTTTCTACCTTGTCCTTTGTAAATCTCTTCAATTATAGCTTGAATTCAATTGTTTAACCTTTAATTCTCTATAGTCATCTTTTGTAGAATCAATCAAACAGTCCTTTGAGTGAGTTTGTTTTTATTTTTCCACCTTTTTTTCTTTGCACATTTCAAGAAGCCAGTGTGTGTCTTGTAATGAGTTTTTTTCATTCCTTGTGTGTTCCAAGTAGCAAGTTCTTACTGGAAAATATGGAACATGCATATATAGAATATGCTACAAAGATAATGAACATAAAATCATTAGCTTGATGGACGTATTCATGGGAAATGGAAAAGATTTTATCGCTAAGTAGTAAGTGCTGTTTTTCTACTCCCCAAGCTTCTTTGATAGATATTACAAGCTATGTTATTGTTTTCTTGAAATTTTCTATCTGATATTTGTAATAACCTATTGTCTTAAGATCTTGAAGAGCTGATCAAGTCTTATCCATGTTAGATATGCTCAATACTCCACCCTCAAGTGACCACAAATGATCCATGGTGCTCTAAGTTGTAAGGCTCCCATTATGAGGAGAAGCCATTGTGAGAGCCCTAACATTTGTGGAGCCCTAACTTCTAAGTTAGATGAGGTCTATGTGTGACCATTGATCGTTATATGATCTTTGTGAGCCTAGCCATTAGATTAGGTAGGGCATGAACTTCTGGGCCATTGGGTTGCCATTCAAGGCGAAAATAAAGGCCTTCTGGCATCGTGCAGTTTCCCTATAGAACCTTAATGGGAGGAGTGTAGAGGGGGGCTTGCCCCCTTCTGTAGGGTCTCAAGGCAGATTCGGTGCGTAGCACCGCAAAATTTATGCATTCATCCGGTTCGGTGCGTTCTTTTGGATTCGGTGCGAAAAATTCTTCGTTATAAGGTTAAAAAAATTCGTCAATGACCTAACTGAACCGATTCGAAGTTATGTCCAGGAGCTTTTCGCGTTCGTTTGCAGCCCTTAGAAGGTAGCTTCAGCGGCTTCAGCCTTGCCCCTTGTCTCCTACCTTGCCCCTTCATCAAACCTTGCTCCTTCCAAGTTCCCTCACAGCCTACAGGCCAGCGGCCACTCCCGACTCCCGAGAGAGAGAGAGAGAGAGAGAGAGAGAGAGAGAGAGAGAGAGAGAGACTAATTAGTAATAACTTTTAGTGAGTTTAAGGCTAACCTACGAGCTTAGAGCCTTCAAAGTTCAGCCCATATCTATCATAGAGAGAGTCTTGAGCCTATTAGATGTTCGAGTTTACCTAAGAGCCTCCATCTTTTGCATTTGAAGTCTTGGGCCCACATATATCATCATGCTTCGTGGTATTTCACCTTTATGGAGTATCCTTACGAGTAATAATGAGTTGGTGAATACTACCGGATCTGATTCTGGTACAAGGATATGGATGTGTAAGTATTGTGGTAAGTCCTTTAGTACCACCACTACACGTCTTATCCTACATGTATCTGGACTAGGAGGATTGGGCATTGCTGGGTGTACACAAGTCCCACAAGAGGTTGCAGAAGTTGTGCGCAAAGAGCATAAGCTTGCTCAAGATGCTAAAGCGGCTCGTCATCGTGAATTCGTTGCAGCTTCTAAGGATATACTAGAAGAAGTTGAGGATACAGGACTTAGTGCTAGCACATTGAGAAGTCGAACCTCTTCTCAACGTGATGAGAATGAAGAGTCTATTCCATTGGAAGGACAATCATCTCAAAGATTCAAAGCATCGGAGTCCTCTATTCAATCCTCTTACATATCTAGTGGCTTGCAGAAGCAACGCCAAAGGGTAGCTGACATAGAGATAGAGTGCTGCATACTTGAGTGCAACATTTCTTTTAATGTAGTTCGCACAAATACATGGAAGAGAATGGTAAAAGCAATAGCTCAAGTAGGCCCTTGTGATGACTGGCATGGGTTGATTACAAGCGGTTGCATACCTCTATGCTCATAGAAGAGAAAGAGAGAATTGACAAACTTCTTGAGCCCATTAGATTGGGATGGCAGACATATGGTTGTTCCATTCTCCTGATGGATGGAGTGACATTCACCATCGCCATATCATGAACATAATGGTCTCTAGTTGTTCGGGCACTTTTTTTCTTAAGGCCATTGATTGTAGTCATGCGGGCACACGCATCACTAGAGAGTTTAAATTTGAGCACATTAAAATTACCATTGAGGAAATCGGTGTGCAAAATGTAGTACAGGTTGTCACCGATAATGCCTCAAACTCTAAGAGAATGGGAGAGTTGGTAGAG
The DNA here is from genome assembly GCA_020310875.1 of Ceratopteris richardii. Classification (NCBI taxonomy): domain Eukaryota; kingdom Viridiplantae; phylum Streptophyta; class Polypodiopsida; order Polypodiales; family Pteridaceae; genus Ceratopteris; species Ceratopteris richardii. Next base: position 69,812,252 of record CM035427.1, on the reverse strand, counting down.
GCTGAGTTTCCTAGCATTGTGTGGAGTCCACATTGTGTGGAGTCCATGTGTTGCACATTGTTTAGATTTATTGATTGAGGATATAGGGAAGCTCCCTTGGCTATCTCCTGTGGTCAATGATGCAAAAAAGGTGATTTGTTTCATACGTAAGAATCACAAAGCATTAGCTATTTTTCGGTCTTATAGTAAAAAAGAATTAATTCGTCCGGCAGAGACCCAATTTGGCTATGTCTACCATGTCTTTTCTAGACTACATTTATGCATGGATGCATTACGCATGACAGTTATAGACCCTCGATGGCGGAACATGACAAGAGGACGCACAGAGGCAGCAAATTATGTGCAACAGAAGATTTTCGATGTGGATTTTTGGGAAGAGAGAGAGCGTATCGTACGTGTCTTGCGACCGATTCACATAGTACTACGATTTGCTGATATGGAGGGATCCACACTTGGCCTCTTATATCATATGTACACACGGATGCGGGAGGCTATTTCATCAGTGATCACTCTATCGACTTCCAGGTATATTTGAATTCTTAATTACTAAGTATTATTTTATTTGTGACTACATTGATAATTAATCATTTATTTGTGATTACATTGATGATTGTATGATGGTTTTTCTTTTATAATTTTTTAATGTAGACATCGTGATGTGATGGAGTTAGTGGAGTGTCGATGGTAGTTTTTATCACGACCGATTCATAGTTTTGCAGCACTTTTACACCCTTACTTTAAGGGTCCACGTTTATGGTCACAACCACACATGCGACATATGAAGGACTTATACATGGAGCGCATTATGAGTCCTGATCAGCTGGTGGCATTTGATAGTGATTTTTCAGCGTATATGAGCAATGTTGGTATTGCCTATGCTAGATCCACCTCATTGAGGCAAGATGTCACATCTCGACCTCTTGAGTGGTGGAATCATTACGGTTATGGTCACCTTACCATTGCAGGCATCTCCTAACTACGTTTATCTATATCGACTACCCTTGTGAAAGCTATATAAGCATGGCCCAGGTTGAGCTTTACATAGCATTGTGCACTAGCAAGCCCTTCATCTAGAGTCTTTCTAGATTGTCATCTAAGCTCCTCATTGAGAGCGCATGGATGGACAGCACCATCGTTGTAACTGCATTACGCTTGCCAATCTCAAAATTTGAGTTCTCTATCTTTCAATCTACATCCATCTTTGTCTCCGCTTTTCTCTCAACTTTGTCTACTGACCTATTCTACTCTGCTGTTATTTTCTTACAGTCCAAACCTTCATTCTCTTTTTCATACTTTTGGGTTACTCCTTGACATTCGTAGTCACCTCACAAAATTGTTTCCAACAGTTGTTCATTGCAGTTATTTGTTTATCATCATTATTGTTAAGAAATCTTTTAGATATTGCACCTCCCATTGAGACATCCTATAAAACATCACTCGTACTCGGTGAAAGTTTAGGATCTTTTTTAAGATGAACGCCTCCATATGGAATCTCATCTATGAGAGTAAAGCTTCATAATTTTGTATACACTTGTCTTCAAGACTTGTAGGTTTGATGAACTTTGCATAATCTAAATGAAGGACTTTATCTAAGATCCTAAGTTCTGCATGCAATGTACATGTATGCACATTAATCAATTGAATGGGAAGAATGGGTTCCCAAATCATGAGTGATTGAGAAATCTTGTAGACTATAAAACATGACTCGTACTTAATGAGCATCTCCACCATGGAATCCAACATGTGAGAGTAAAACTTCACGTTTTTTTTATACATTTTTCTGAAAGACTTGCAGGTTTATTGAAGTATGCACAATCTCAATAAACACGAAGAAATTTATTTAAGATCCTAGGTTCTACATGCGATATACATATATGCACATTGGTCAACCGAATTGGAAGAATGGGTTCTTAAATCATGAATGAAGTTTGATAATATTAGACGGTCAATGTCTTTGTAGGAGGTTTCTCAACCTCACCTTCGGCTATCCATTCTTTTGTCTCTTTACTTAGCATAAAATATAGACAAGGATATTTACAATTTGCACTTCCACTTATACCAAACATGCACTTACGGGTTTTTATATTTGCACTCAAATTCAACTCAACCTTAAATCATCCATTAATTTGTATGGACAATAATTCACCCAAATGTTGCTTTTTTATAATATCTAGAATGTATGTGATGATAAACAATCACTTTAGTGTTTTATGGCTTTTAGATGGAACTTGAGAACACCCTATCCACCAAAGCTCCATTTCCAATCGTATTTTGAAGATAGGACTGTCAAGTTTACCTAAGCTATGATCAAATCTCTATTTATCAATTCAATACCCATTCTTTCCATTTTGTTTTTTTTTTTGGGGTTTGAATTTCATCAATTTTCAAAATAAAACTAAGAAAACTTGCAAAATCAAATACCTTTATTCCATATAATTTTAACACACCAACATGAGGTTTATTAATATTTATCTATATATTATTATACTTAATGCATGTAAAATAAAATGTTTATTTCTTCATGTCATATGGCATTATACATACATTGATTTATATTCCACAATTACACAAGGTATTATGTCATTTAAGCAAATTTTATAGCTCCCTACATGCAAAGGCCTTTGAAAACTAAAGTTTCCCATTTTATTGTACTTTAGAAATTGATACAACACTTTTGTAATATCTCTATATTACATGTGCTGAGGGGTATCCCAAACCAACCTACAGGCATCGAAACCCCACCCCGAGCCTAAGAGGCAAAGGCACCAACCACTCAAGCCAGCATACACCAACTTCTTGTATTGACTTTTAAAGAAGATATCGTAACAGTGACAATATTGATGGTTAGCTCCATTTTTTGTATGAATGAAGCTCCAAGAATTCTCAGTGTGTACAAGTATGACCAGAAATTCGAGAAAAAGATGAAGAATGTGTCTTTCATGAGCTTTTATACACCATGAATTTGAAAAGATACATGCAAAATACAAAAAAGCTCAAAATGCACTTCAAGGCATAAAATCACTTCACAACTTCGCACAAATTTTCAAAATAACATACTTGCGTGAGATATGTTTTAAATAAGTCATCACAGCCATTTTAGAGGTGATTTCGCAAGTATAAGCACGAGTAATCAACAACTTATGAAATGCCCTTCCCAGCTCGTTTTTCTCTGCTTTTGGTCCCAATGAAATAGAATTCATGTTTTCCAAAAAAAAAAAAAAAAGACAAGCCCCTAAGAGAAGCCCCATATTTTCAGGCCATGTAAGATCACACAGTTGTCTCAACCTTGATCAAAACATGCTGGCAAAAGACTTCATCTTTATTCTTTCTTTAACTGAACACCTCGTGATTTTCCCATACAAGTAATTCTACTTTTGTTCCTTCAGCATTTCCTTATCTCTTCAACAATTGAAGTTCTTAAGCAAAGAATCCATCGCCATGGAACCTAAATTCTGACCAAAGAACTTCAAGCAACAAATTTAATAAAAGCTGCCCTGCTATGAATTTTCTGAACGATGAGCTATTTCATTCAACATATCCTGGATTACAAATACATTCTGAGAAATTCAAAAAGTTACATACTTGAATTCCTTGAAATATGAGAGCCCTGAACAGTATCCTGAGCGGCTGTATAATGACAAGATGGCAACTTTGATCGACGAAGACCTAATCTCAATGAAATTAGCTAGTAACATCTGATTCATCAATTGACTAGAAATGCAGGATTCCAAAACTCACAGTTTAATATGCTTCCCATCTTGATACTAGCTATGTTTATATTGTTCTCCAAAGTAATATCTTTGACACCCAATTGAGATGCTTGCCTTAAAATTGAATTTCCTGTTTGCCAACATGCACTGCGTGAATTTTCACCTTCTTGATCGAGTGTCTGAAATAAAAAAAAATGCAATCAAGCAAGTACTGCCTTTAGCAAAGAAAGCACAGAAAAATGGAACTCGCCAAACCTTGATCATCAGACTTTCTGAACCGAAAAAATCCCATCCTGCCCACATAGTTATAGATCAGTATAAACATATTGGCAACATTAATAATAGGGTTGGAGAAGGTTAAAGCAGATTTAACAAATCTTTGAGCCATACTAGAAATACTTGATGTAATTTTGGCCAAGATAGAATGTATTCTCGATGTTCTTATGCTTAAAGGAGCTGGAACAAGGCCACAAGATTTCAATACTAAACAAGAAGGAAACCTGTAGCAATAAATGAAGGTACTTATGAGCAACTCCTTGCAATACACAATGAATGTGAGAAATTTAAGATCCTTTCTCACCAAGATTTCAGCATAGCCCCTTCTTGTGGAATCAAGACTCTAACATAAAAACCTTCATTGGGTAGCGTAATACCATGCTGAAATCGCCCATGAAACTAGGATAAGGCACTCCATTGCTTCAAGCCATTTATAAACTATGAACATTGCCGTTGTATAAATCGTCAGAAATAGCTCCCTTTCTAAATGGAATACACTTGCCATTAGTTTCCAAATATCTTTCTCTTTCTCTAAATCAAATCCAACAGGCTGAGTTCTGCAACAACCTGTAGAAATGATGAAGTTGACATGTTAAGGATGGATACATGTCAAGGAATACAAGTGTCGTTGAAACGAGATTAAATCTATACCAGATACAAAACCTTCTTGCATAGATGGAAGGACAAGACACCTTATCGTTTGATCATCAGCAGGGAGCAGCGTATCCAAGTAATCCTCAAAATCAAGAACTAATCCACTGTCAAACGATTTTTCCAAAGAACCAGATAAGAGCCTTTCTATCTGAAAGGTGTAACCAAAAGTGATGTTAAAAAATGAACGAAAAATCTGTGTCACAATCAAAAAAATCCATGAAGACATGCATTATAAACTGTCATTCAATCTGTCAATCTTGTGATACACGGTCAATTGTTATTCTTTTCTACAAGAACAATTCTTTTATTACAATATGAATCAGAAAGATAATAAGAACAGCCAACGTGTTTACCCGGAAAGGCCGAAATTGAATAACATCTGGTGAAAGAATGAAATTTATACGATCGTTAGCCTCTGTATGTAGATCCTGGTACAAGTTTGCGAGCAATGTTGGAAGAGCATAGATAAATTGAGTTCGTTATGGTGACACCATGAAAAGGTCCTTACAAATACAATTGATTCTGCTAGCGTTCCATTTTGAAACTCCGTGATACATCCATGTAAAGCGAGATTTCCATCAAAAACTATCCATCCAGCAGAGACAAGTGCTTCTCTTAGGCCACACAACAAAGCACTCTTCATAGTTAATCCCGAATGAAACGCTTCTGGGGCTGTGCAAATAAGCTTTATCTGAAAATGGCAATAATAAATGAAAGATCAGAATTGTATGTTGTAAAGAATTTCAATGGCAGAAATCTGGAAAAGTTAATACTCAATGAATTCACGGGCCACCTCGGAGAATCGCTCAACAATAGATTGTAAAACACGTTTCATCTCCATCTTCATCGAAGCCTAGGAGTCCAATGAAACCGTGGAGAAGGAGAAAATATAGTTTGGTGAGATTCTTGTCATCAATACCTAAGACAATAACGCGTTTACAAGAGCTTTCGCCATAGCTCGAATAGCTTACCGGAAAGACAACAGAAACGCTAGTAACACCGTCACGGAAGGCAACACAGAACGACTTTTGCTTCGCCGAACCTGATGATTGCGAGTTCAGGGACAAGGAAACAAAGTCAAGCCGACGGCAGAGATCGGCGGAAACGGAAGAATCATCAACTTCCAAGTCAGTTCTCAAGCGGACACATAACAGACCGTGATCGAGTGAGAGAGGAGATACTGCGTTCAGAACGAAGTTGGCCTTCCACAGTACTGACTCCATGACGTGAGCTGGCGAAGACGTGGAATGTTCTTAGTATGACGATCAACTAAGGAAAAATGTGGAGCGTTTAGAATAAATCTTCATTCAGACTCACCGGCGGGAGCAGCTCACTATGAGGCTTGCACCACATTTAACGTGATTCCTTCATGGAAGATTATGTTATTATGTTGGTTTTCATAATAGAGAAGAACCCCAACCTCAAAAAAATGAAAAAGAAAAACCCCAACCTCAAAAAAATGAAAAAGAAAATCATTGAAGAAAGTAAGGCATGTCGAGGGCTTTAAAGACTACTTTGTTAAATCGAATGACAATGGTGTGTGTGTGTTTTTTTTTTAATAGGTTCGGTACGCGTCTACTCCCTAGCTTTAATTTTCAAAGTATAATTGTATAGGTGAACGGGCATAGTATTTACAAGACCTCCCCTATCCCACAAAGGACTAGTTAGATTAGATTACAACTAGTTTAAACTCGCATGAGTCATTACATGTCCAACCCGAGAGTTTAACTCTGGACCTCCGCATCTTGAGACCAAAGCTTCACCAAACCACCTCCACATCCATTGGAGGTATTTTTTTGTATCGTTCTCAATGTAAATCATAAAGAGCAAAGACACGAGATTTCAAGGAAGAAAAAGAAGTCTTTTAAACCAAATGTCACTCAAAATTGATACTTTCCCGTACAAAAAGTTCGCTCAAGATTGAGATAACCCTGCCTAGTGATACCTTAACCTTGATGTTCTTCTTGACAAGTTTTACTAGAACAAGAGATGGTGAAGCCAATTGTGAGAAGCCAAACAAAAACTTCCATTGATTGAAAAAACACAGGAACCAATCAATGTTTGGTGTGATTCCTCTACCTTTATCTTCTAAGGACGTCAATGAACATGACAATACAAATGGACAAAGTACTGAATGAACATGACAATACAAGTTTGCAAGGTGTGGACATGAAGGTTGTAGCTGTTGGGGATGTAAGGGTCATGTGACCTTACCCCCATATTCATATATATACATCATATATAGAGCATTGCCTCAAGAGAGTTCATTATGTGGGTTTCGAGGCTCCCACGCATATCCGCGCGTCTCTCTTCTCTTCTCTCTCGCTCCATCTCCTCCTTCCTCCTCTTCTTCTGCACACCAAAGCCCTTCATTGGTATCAGAGCATGCTGAAGGCTGGTGTGCAAGAAGCTTCAATGGAAGCTTAGGTGAAAAGGAGTAGAAGTGCATGTCGGCATCTCTTGACAGTTGTTCAGTATTTCGGTCATAATTCGAGTTAGGAAGCTCAGATTGATGGGTTTTAAAGTTCTATGCGTAGCTAACACAGAGAACTACAACTTCACAGAAGAACGCAGAACCTGCTTCGGACGTCTAAAGTGCCGAAAATTCAAAAAACGCAGACTGTTGTACAAAGCGAATCTACATTCAATAGGACAGCAGGTCAGTTTTTGGATCATAACTTGAGTTCTACAGCTCGGAATGCGATGATTCAACTTGCTGTGCGTAGCTTGAAAAGATAGCTACAACTTTGTAAAAGAACTTAGATTTAGATTCTCAGTGCAAGGTCGCCGAAACTGCAAAATACAGAGCAGCAATGTTGTAGGTGATAGTGAAATTGACAGCAGGTGCTTGTCTTAAGCATATCTTGAGCTACACACCTCCGATTGAGGTGTTCTTTATCTCGTTACGTAGCCAAATCAGATCTTGAAGTTTGATGAAGACCAAAAGTCCAGAGTCAGAGGTTATCACCTCTGAAATAGCAAAACACAGAGCAGCACATCTTTATCATAACAACCCTAGTTGCATTTGGAGTTTCATTTTGGTTTGGAACTTCTTCGAGAGAGAATTTTTGGTGTGCAAGCTCTTATTCTTAGAGCTTGAAGGCATCGTACATGTATGATCATTGTGGTAGTTCCTCCATATGAGAGTAGAGCATGATCTTGTCACGTGTTTAGCATGTAAGATGACATTGTGGTATACTTCTTTTTGAGGTTTATGTCATCATGAATTCGATCATGGATGTATAGTGGCATTGTGGTCTGTATCTTGATTATGCCACTTGGTTATGGATTTAGTTAAGTTACCGGTTGCACATAATTCTGTGAGAGTTAATTATGGATCTTGGTTGGTACTTGTATCTTTTGTTTTCTTTGCAGGTACATGATCCAGATTGGAGCCTCAGTTACACACTTGTTTGTCACCTTGATTTGCTATTCTATTAGCAAATGTTCATTGATTTGATGTTGTGGATGGTGATTCCCACATGGTTATTTTGGTTCTAGAGTCCATTTTACAGAGGAGATGCTGTCGAAATTTCATCGGCTTTTATGCTAGAAAGGAGCTCTAGTGGATCTTGAAGCTTTTGCAATAGCTTTGGATCATTGTTTATCTCCATTCATTTGGACTTGGTCACATGTTATTTGTGATGGATTGGACCATCTTGCAGGATTCATTCTTGAGTGGGAGATGCATCACCATTGTATTGGCGTGTATTGCTATCAGTTTTTGGCATATGTAGTTGCCATTATCTTTGGTTGGATCAGTGATAGGTGGTGACCAGTGAAAAAAACAAGGGCGAATATTAGCCCAATGGCGAATTTTCAAAGGATTTTAAATGTTTTGGCTATTTGTTTTAAAGGACCAAATATTAAAAATAGCCATTTTTTTAAAAGTTTAGGGCGCTACATGAGATGATTTTCGCCCTCCTCTGATATATCATTTTGAGGGTGGGAGAATGTATTCGCCCGTGCACGTTCCAACTCTTTGACTGTATGATTTCGTAGTTCGCCTTGGAGTAGTGTTGCCGATAAGCATGGGGATATGTGTGCAGATGGGTTTTGGATATGTGAAAAGTGAAAACCCACCCGAGCGCGGTGTAGGTTTTGCAGGGGAAAGATGAGGAGGATCACACACGAGAAAAGTATTACTACTCGTGAGTTCTTGTGTCATCTCGGAGGTACCTTGTCAATGATAAGTGTGTGCTTTCTTGCAGAGAATCTGGCTTACTGGTATAATATCTGTGATTTTAACTGATGCTAAAGCCCACGGAAGCCTTGTTTTCGTGTAACTATAGGCGTTTGTGATTTTTGCTTATTCTAGGTGGAAACGTAATTTGAATGAAAGATTATAGAAACACATGCAATTTTCTTCTTTTGTGATGTAGAGATTTATGTTAATATTCACGTTGTGACAGATTGAATGAGTTGCTTTTCTTTTCCTCAATAAGTTGTGGTATAAGCAGAGTGGAAAGTACGTTCCGCATCTTATATGAATATGGTTAACTTGGTGGGAGTAGCATTTTTATTTATTTACGATACGAACTCAAATTTGAGTTTTGAACGGGTAGCCAAACATGAGGCTTTTAGGACAGTTGTCTTTAGATTTTTAGATTGTAGTGTGCCTTCTTGAAAACAAGATTAAATACTTCAGTTAGTTTTATAAGGTGAAATAGCTTGCAATTAAAAAGAATTATACAAAGCCTGAGAGTCCAACGATGGTAGGTGATTCCGTTTTTTGGGCAAAGTTCCAAACCTCTAGAACTAGGTGAACTCATGAATTCATGTGTATCCTTCACCTAGTTCTAGAAAAGCGAGGTTTTTGTTTAGCCATTAGCAGATTCTCTTGAAATTTGTGTGTAGTTTTATGTATTTTTTATGTATTTTCTGCGAGTGATCTAGGTTTCCCCTATCTTTGGGGGAGATGATTCTAATCTGCATTCTCTTTGAGCCTTGATTACTCACACTATCAGACTAAGTTTTTTCTTAATCATAGAGTCGTTGTTTTGCATGTTATATTCGCTAACAATTTATTTATACTCTTAGCCGATATGCAAGAGAGGCGTGTTCTTTTGAAGTGAAGGAGATTTTGTGTGAAGAATAGTCAGACTATCAGGATATCCTTGACTTTAAGGTTGAGTTCCTGTCATAAATGTTTTACGATAATACCTAAAGAATGAATTTACGTACCTGTTGTATCTTTTTCATTTTCTGAGTCATGATTCCTTTCATTTGCAGTCATAGCGTATGGGAAGGTTCTTGTGGCTGGATGGTGCTATTCAAGTGACAAAAATATATGAATGTATTTACCATCATGCTTTATAAATCTCAGTGGTAACATTCAATGACATTATATGCTGGTATTTTTTTTATGTATTTTTTGCGAGTGATCTAGGTTTCTCTTATTTTTGGGGGAGATGATTCTAATCCGCATTCTCCTTGAGCCTAAATTATTCACATTATCTGAGTAATTTTTTTTCTTAATCATAGAGTTGTTGGTTTGCATGTTACATTTGCTAACACTTTATTTATCCTCTTAGCTAATATGCAGGAGAGGTGCATTCTTTTGAAGTGAAGGAGATTCTATCTAAAGAATAGTCGGACTATCAGGATATCCTTGTCTTTAAGGTTGATTGCCTATCATAATTTTTTTATGATAATACCTAAAGAATGAATTTATGTACTTATTCTTTGTTTTTCATTTTATGAGTCATGATTCTTTTCATTTGCAGTGACAACGTATGGGAAAATCCTTGTGGCTGGATGGTGCTACTCAAGCGTCAGAGTGATATGAATGTTCTTACCAAGAAATGATAGCAAATCTTCCTCTTTGTTCAATAGTCAATCCTCAGAAGGTTTACTCTGCTCAGTAACATTCTTTCTTTTCGTAGGCATGCAATCAAAGTGTGTGTACATTCACTAGGCTAAGAGTCCTATTTTTTTTTCTTCCTTTTTATGCAGGTTCTCCTTATAAGTTGTGGTGATGGGGCATAAGGGAGGTTGGAAACCACAAGTCAATGAAGCAAATAGATATCTGTGAAATTGACTGGATGGTTATTGATGTAAGAACTGTATATTAGTCTTCTTGTTTCCCATCATCTACTTCTTGCTCTACTTGTGTGCCATATTTCCACTTCAAAACCCTGTGTTTCTCTTAAGCAACATAGGGCGCAATGATTGTTGTTTGGCTGGTACACTTGTATGACGAGCAAGGGAATCTATTTTTCTTCTCCTTCTCTATTAATTAGCAATCTTCAAACTCTTCCTAGGCTCAAAAAGTAACACATAGATTATGTGGTATAAATGTGTGTATTTATGTGCCTTAGTACCTGATTCTGACTTATCAGAACGAGCTTGTGGTCTGATTGTTTTTGGGGAATTTACGAAGGTTTCAAAGTAGTTCTTCCCTCGTTTTGTTGTTGGTATAATACAGTGGTACTTGCGTGTTTCTGTCCTTGCATACATTATCAGACTTGGGTTTATGTCTTTGTTGGAGACAAGTATGCATGATCTATACCATTAGTTCTCATTTATGAAGGTCTTTCACTACTTTATGAAAATTGAAATAACGTTTTTTCTTGAAGACAAGTGTGTATGATCCATACTAGGAACGATCAATTGTAAAGTACTTTTTGGTACCTACGTTTTTGTTTATTTTACACACCGAGTTGTGGAGACACACGCCCACACTCATGTTCACAGATTATATTTTACATGCATGCATATGCAATTCTGCATGCCCATGCACAGGCATGCATGTGTATGTGTGCATACACACACAAGAAAAAAAGAAAAGAGAAAAAACATACAATCATAATAATACATGTTTTTATTTTGTAGATGTGAGCTATCCAAACCAGCTTCCATCACCCATTGCAATTGTGGTTTCAGACACTTAAATATCCAGCTATCCATATAAGAAACTCACAAAATATCTCATACAACATTTGCTTGAGGTGAGGGGCTCAACACTACCTCCAGTCCTTTCTACCACCTATACATCTTTGTATCCAGAGGTTTGGAGGGATCTAAGTCGATGCCCATGGAAATCGGTACAAGAAGGGTTCTCAAGAAACTCTACAGATATGCATCTCTAAACTTGAAAAAGAAGCTCATGTCCTCTTTCTTTCTTTTCTCAAACCATGCCATATATTTGATAAGCTCCATCAAGTCCATTAACCCTTGTTTGGATTGTATTAGACATGGACAAAGGTTTGGAACGTTTATTATTTTTTTCTTACGTATATGTTGAGTGATTGTTTTCTACTATTCTTTGAGAATCTCCAACATCAAATATTAGCGCATGCTAGTTTTTGACTCTAGAGAGCTCACAGCCTACACAACATGCTACCTAATGATTTTCTATAGGAAGAGAGAAAGAAACATTTTTCAATCATTCCCCGAAGAAGTTGAAGGTCAAATATTAGAACTAGGGTGTAACCTTTAGAGTTTTGAAAGGGGGCAAACAAGGGAGGTAGAAAGGAGCTCTTTCTTTGTGCCACTTGCTAGAGTTATCTATATATTTTTGTAGTAACCGTTTAGATGAATAATGAACTTAGATAGTTTTAAGGGAGGTTATAATAAAAGTTCACCTAAGAATCTCAATTAGAAATCCTCATAAAAGTTCGCCAAAGTTTTTATCTCTTGAATAAAAGTTATCATAAAAAATCGCCAAAATATTTATAATTATAATATGATAGATTTAGGGATATTCGCCCATATTTATACACTTTTGAGTGAGGGGGTTGGTCTTAATTTTTTCCCTGGTGGTGACAGATTATTCATTGTTCTTTGGTTATTGGTTATCTTGTTTGATTGCTCAGTTTACAGGGGATACTCTATCAAATTTTTCCCAAGATTCTTTCACATCTACTTGGTCACTTTGGAGACTTGGTGAGTAGGCTCATGCTCATGGTTTTATGTGCATGCTAGATGCATGGTTATGTGACAGGTGGTTCACATGGTTTTCTTCTCCAGGAGACATTTGTGATGTGAGTTATGCATATGGATATGCAGGCGTGATCCTATTGAGGATAGAGTATTATTTCTAGTCTCTTGTTACATTGCTAGCCTTGGATTGCCAGCATGGTGTCTTCTCGATTTGATGGTACTGACTTTCCGAGATGGAAAGCTCAGATGTGGCATACATTGGTTTGTGCAGGGTTACATATGTATGTGCATAGAGATGCACAGAGGTCTCGTGACATGCCCGACCATGTATGGATGGATATGGATGCATTGGCCAGCTCCACTATCCGGTTACAACTTGTGGATTCTATATATGAGTCTGTGATGTATGAGGAGACGAGTAGTGCATTATGGCAAAGACTACATGATATGTATGCGAGTCCATTGACTCATGTGAGACATAGATCATGAGGGCCATATTCGACGACATTGCTTCAGGCGGATGCGACGACGATGTCAGAGATATGCACGTGATGCAGGTCAGGTAGTGATTTCAGGAGAGTCTATGGCAGTTGATTATGCAAGTGATGGTGATATCACTTTCTCATATGGTTCATCTCATGATTCCTCTTGTTCGTTAGAGAGCACACATATGGCTTGGTTGCTTGATGCATTAGCCGATTTTCATGTTACTCCACATCTTGAGTGGTTTTGTTGATTCTCAGGTGAGAGTTGTGGATGTGTGCACATGTCTGATGGTACGACATATGACATTGAGGGTGCAAGAGATATATGCCTTGTGCTACCTAGTGGAGCATCACTTATGCTCAGACATGTACGTTATGTGCCTTCATTCACTATGAGCTTGATTTCAGTTAGCCAGTTACAGGAGAGCAGATGTTATGCATTCCTTGGTGAGCATCATTTTTAGTTGCAGTTGGGACAGCTTACGCTTGTTAGAGGTGCTAGGATTGGGCACATGTATCCACTACAGGTACTTCATGTGAGAGACAGTCTCGTCTCAGTGGGAGTTCAGCCTTATGTGCGATGTGAGACTCGTCATGTCTCATTTTATCTACCTACATATAGGTCTATCGATATTCTTGATGCACATGTATGGCAGGATTCAGATGTTCAGATGGATGCAGATATAGAGCATGTTTTGGATGCTCATGATGCTTATATAGAGCATGGTTTTGTTGAGCATGTGGATGCTCATTTGGAGCACACTTTGGATGATCATTTGGATGCTTTAGAGCATGATGTGGATGCTCATGTAGAGCATTATGATGATACTCAGTTAGAGTGTGATCATCAGTTTGACCTTGGTGTTGATGTTGTGTAGTTATCTCATGTGGAGCATGATCATACATTTTGTGTGGTAGAGCAGGATTGCTCTCATGGTACACAGTGTATGGTAGAGCATATTAGCTCTCAGGATGCACAGCTAGATACATCCTTGGTCGCATGCATGGCTAATTTAGATGTTGAGGAGTCAGCGATCATGCAGTCATTCTTGGATTCGCTCATGCCAGATGTTGACACAGATATATCAAGACATGTTGGTCTTGATGATGGTGCTTTGGATGCCTTGGATAGAGGCATGGCTAACATGCTTAGGTTAGCCACGATAGCACATGTTTCGTCAGCATTCGGGAGTCTGATGTACCAGTTGTTATGCTCGAGACCAGAAATTGCAATTGCGATTGGAGCATTTGCACTTGGAGTTGTCAGTCGTTCGATGATTGACACAGGCATAGAGCAAGTGGGAGCTTTGTAGGAACTTCATCAGTTCTTGCATCGGTCATATGTGAGCTCGACTCTTGTCGATATGAGTCTAAAGCAATTTGAGGTGCATGGATACACATTGTTCGAGGCAGTTGGTGTAGGCTGATCTGGTATGGGTAGAGATCCGAAATCTTCCTGTACATTAGCATATAGTCCTACATCATTCTTTGTATATGTTACCACTTATGGTCACATTGACCCTTAAGTGGGAGATTGTTGGGGATGTAAGGGTCATGTGACCTTACCCCCATATTCATATATATACATCATATATAGAGCATTGCCTCAAGAGAGTTCATTATGTGGGTTTCGAGGCTCCCACGCATATCCGCACGTCTCTCCTCTCTTCTCTCTCGCTCCATCTCCTCCTTCCTCCTCTTCTTATGCACACCAAAGCCCTTCAGTAGCAGCTATGTTAGAGGAACGAAACAATAAGATGAATCTTATGGAGCATGTAAAGATCTACATTAGTAGAGCTACTCATGTGATAAGGATAATGGAAGAGATGAAATGTTGAACATTGATCTGAAGAGACAATTATTATGTGTATTTCAGACAAGGGCTAGTAGCCAAAGTTCGTAGTTCAGAGCTTATCATAAGGTATCTAATGGATAGTGGGGACGAGTGTTGCATGATGGCCACATATCTACAATAGAGAGGCCACTAGTATATGTGTATGGGACAAGAGCCAGTAGCCAAGGTCCCAAGGTCCTTAACTTGCAAGTATCCTAAGGAAGAAAAATAGAAATGAAGGACCTGATATCATGCTTCTTGATACTGGAAGAGCTTTTTCAAACATCAGGTTCCTCTAGGTCAATAATTCTATGAAGGGTAATGAAGCCCATTTTTTTTGTAATCTTAGCTGAAGTTAAATCCTCAAGCGACATGCTAAAGAAAAAACTTTTCTGAGGAGAAAGGTCATATACTTCTTTGGGGAGGAATGATATAGCCTATGGATCAGAATATTCTCTACAATGTTATTATAATTCCCTTTACATTCCTAATGTGCTCATGCAATATATATTAACATATAAAACAACCTGTCTTTTCTATCTCTCACTATGAATTGAGCATCCATTTGCATCTTCTTTTTATTTGTGTTATCCCAAATATACCAAAGCAAATGAAATACACATGTGTGCAAATCCATGGCATGTACTTTTTTTGCACCTTGAATTCCAAAAACGTACATTTCATTCTACTAGTTTTTCTTGCATATAGTAAATAAATACGAACATACTCTATGATTAGTTCGCAAAGGGAAGATACCAAAATTCATGTTTCATATATCTTCATAGGAGATGCAGACTCTTGAACAATTTTCAATGGGAAAAACATGTTGTGCCAAAAGGGTTGCAAGAGTGAAGGGCTCAAATAACATTCTAAAAAATAAGAACTTCTATGTCAAACATCAGCTATATGAGATAACCATATCACAAAAAATTTGGATATCCCCCAGTTTACCTCTTTTGCATGTTATCTCTCCTCACTAAATATGGTGGGCATACATATCTCTAAGCTGGTAGAACTAATGATTTACTAGACTTTCTTTCCCTCAAGAATCGTCTCGTCATCCTTTGAAAATAAATGATTTGGAATGCCTTCTAAGTTCTGAATAGAAAGCTATACACAACATATGGATCCAAGAAATTTTGTGCAGTTCCAATGAGAGTATGTAGAGGCCATTTCAAACAACACCACAATTCTAAATTATGGCATCCATATCCCCATGGCAATCCATCTTTGAAAGAGACATGTTTCCCTTGAAGGGGAGCTTCTAAGTCCTTGATAAAATAGACTATATTTTTTGAAGATGCATAAACAACCCATTAAGGAGGTTGAAGTGAGAAGAGTGGTGTTTGAGGATACTAGTCCTCCAGTTAGCATGCATAAAAATATTGCACATAGGGATGTTCAAGAGAATGTTCGATCAAATCAGTCTGTAGATGTTGCTGTTCAGCAACCATTGAGACACTCTGCACGTGTCTCACATCCACCTGATAGATATGTTCCAGGTTTGGATTTTGTTATGCTAACAGATGTTGGTGAGCCTTCTTGCTACAAAGAGGCTATGCAAATAGAGAATCATGTCAAGTGGGAGCATGCCATGAAGAGTGAGTTGGATTCTATTCACAAGAATGGTACTTGGGATTTAGTACCTTTGCCAAAGGGCAGGAAAGCTTTACCATGTAAATGGGTATATAAGCTGAAATTCACATCAGATAGTGCTTCTCCAAAGTATAAAGCATAACTTGTTGCAAAGGTTTTTAAGCAACAACATGGTGTTGATTTTGAGGAAATCTTCTCTCCAATGGTCAACATGACTACCCTGCACATGTTGCTTGGATTCGTTGCAATGGAGGACTTAGAGCTAGTCCAAATGGATGTGAAAACTGCTTTCTTGTATGGATATCTTACAAATGAGATCTATATCGAACAACCAGAGGGTTATGTAGTTCCTTGCAAGGAAAGTCTAGTTTGTAAGCTCAAGAAGAGCTTGTATGGACTTAAACAGTCCCCTAGACAATGGTACCACAAGTTTGATTCTTTTATGAAGTCCCAAGGCTATTCTCGAAGCAATGAGGATCATTGTCTCTGCACAAAGAGATGCTCAGATGGCAGTTTGATATGCTTGATACTTTATGTCGATGATATGTTGATTGCTGGGAAGTCCTCTTATGAATTGTCAATTCTCAAAAAGAAGTTGAGTCAAACATTTGATATGAAGGATTTGGGGGATTCCAAACATATTCTTGCCATGCACATTACTTGTGATAGGAGTAAAAGATGCATACACTTGTCTCAAAGTGAGTACATATCCAAAGTACTTCACAAGTTCAATATGCAAGGTGGAAAGGCATTGAGTACACCTTTACCCATATATGTGAAATTGAGCAAGAATGATTGCCCCAAATCAGATGAGGAAAAGGAATTCATGACCAAAATTCCCTATCAGTCTACTGTCGGTAGTCTCATGTATGTTATGGTAGCTACGAGACCAAACATTGCATTTGCAGTGGGAGTTGTGAGTAGATATATGTCTAATCTTGGCATCAAACATTGGGAAGTGGTCAAGATGATTTTGAGATATTTGAGTGGCACTAAGGACATGTGTCTATGCTTAAGTAGAGGGAAAGCATCCATTATTGGTAACACAAATTCTGACTATGCTAGTTATGTAGACAATCATAAGTCTACATCAGGATACATTTTTCATTTTGTTGGAGGTGCTATCTCTTGGAGATCTCATCTTCAAGAATGTACAACTATTTCCACCATAGAAGTAGAGTATGTTGCAGCAAGTGAGGCATGTAAGGAAGCATTGTGGCTTTCTCGTCTTGCTTGTGATATGGGTTTACCTCACCATGTACCTCGTTTGCTCAGTGACAGTCAGAGTGCCATTGCTTTGACTAAGAATCCGGTCTATCATGCAAAGACCAAGCACATTGAGGTGAGGTATCACTTCAATAGAGATTGCTTAGCCACTGGGCACATTATTCTTGAGAAGGTTCACACTCAAAATAATGATGCAGATGCATTGACTAAAGCTCTACCACAAGATAGCTTTCGACACTATTCATGACCTTACATAGTCACTTGTATATTATGTAACATGCCAATCATGTGGGAGGTACAGTTTGTACACTTACACTCAGGTATTCTTTATCATTGTTTATTTTTCTCCCATAGTTACTTTGGCCATATTAGCCTTTAGTGGGAGATTGTTACCGTTAGTGTCCATGTGAAAGGCCGAATGGCCACCGGACACTTCTTTGTATATGTTCTTTAATAAAACATATAGTAGCCTGGTAAGCTACAGACTGTAAGTTCGACCGCATTTGTAACACCTAAGAAGTCTGTGTCCGTGCTCCTTGTGTACTATGTTTTTCTGCATATTCTGCAGCCTCTGTGCGGAGTACTCTATGCAACCCTAGGAGCTCAGCTTTCTACTCTAAGGATATTGTCTTGGAGCTCTCAAGAAGGAGAATGCACTGTGGAGCATCACCACTGAAATACTTCAATTCTAACATGGCCAAGGAGATTTGGGTGTGTCTTGAGAGACTATACTCCGCAAGCAGTAAAGCAAGGAAGATTCAATTAAAAAAGGATCTTACCAACCTCAACAAGAGTCCCAACCAATCCATTAATGACTACATGCTCAAAATTAAGGAGATTTCAGATTCTCTTGGGCCCATTGGTTGCACCATCAACAACAACAATCTAGTTTCCCATACCTTAAATGGACTAAGAGAGGATGAAAGGTGGAATTCCTTCACCACATCAATGTATGTAAGGGATAATATGCCTAATTTTGACCATCCAAAATCATTCATGGTGACAAAGGAGCTCAATCTTGGTGAAATCACAACTTCTTTATGCAAGTAGAGGTAACGAAAGATTTGAAAAAAGTTCAAATAGAGAAAGGGAAAGAAGCAACCACCAACAAGGCAACTTAGGAGACAAGAATCAAGGCTCCAATGAAGAATTTGATGGTAGAGGAAGACCAAATGGATATGAAGATGTTCAAATGGCCTTAAAACAATACTTACAACTCAAATAAGAATCAAAGAAATGGATTTTATGTTTGTAGCAAACCGGGGCATTATTCCAATGAATGTGACCATAGTGAATCAAGGTATGGATCTAGAATTTGTTGATATATTTAGGTAGTGATAAGTGTGAACACACTAGGACTACTCGGGCACTTTTTTCCCTCGTTAGGAGGTTTTTTTCCCCCAGCTTGTATATATGCCTATTGCCCTAATGGGCTACTTATCTTTATACATTCTCTAGTAATACATTCAGTATTGTGTGTTGTGCTCCAAGCTTCTTCTCCTTCCTTGTGCTGTTTGCGTGCTTCCACAGACGTCTATCTCCAACAATTGGTATCAAAGCAGGTCGTCCCTTCATCTAGGGCGCCGTCGACACTCCTCCGATTGCAGTCTCATAATCACATGAATTTTGGTGAGCATACTCAGCATCTTTTTGTGCCAAAGGTATATACCAGTTTCTATTCGCCAATATACGCGTCTCAAAGTCTGCTACAGGTCTAGTGGAATTCGTCTTGGCAGTTCTGTTCAACTCTTTGGGATACAGTCAATTTTCTGCATCAAGGTATTTTAGTCACTAGCCATGGCTGAAAGTAGTGACGTATTTCGTATGTTGGCCATTGAAGATAAGTTGGATGGTACCAACTACCCATTATGGGCTTATATGATGCGACATGTATTGGCTGCAAAAGGACTGTGGAACATTGTGCAGGGTGTTGAAAAACGTCCTATCACATATTCAACTGTTATAATTGTAGGTACAGAAGTTGAGGCAGAAGGTGTCGAAGATGATGATATTCTACATATTCCTGTTCGTGCTGAGGTTTCTGCTCCACCTACTACAGAGCAAATTTGTTGGGATGGTAGAGATACCCAAGCACATGCATTGATAGGTTTGTCTATCAAACGTGCCATTATTCCTCATATTCGCTCTTGCAGAACAGCTAAGGATGCTTGGATACACTTACCACATTGTACCAAGCTAGGAATGAGGCTCGTGTTGCTTACCTCCGAAAACAGTTGGAGAGTGAGCACATGAATGAAGGTGATTCTATGGACAGTTTCTAACAAAGAATCAAAGACTTGAAGGAACAATTGATTTTTGCTGATGAGGTTATACCAAATAGCTCACTTGTGCAGACAGTTCTGAATGGTCTTCCTGATTCATATCAGAGTTTTGCTTCCACTCTTTGGTTAATGATGAAAGGCAATCCAAATGCCTTGTCATTTGAGGAGTTAGTCTCTGTTCTGTTGCAGGAAGATCAGTCCACTTCAACTAGTAAGCAGAAATCTACAAATGCTTCACATTCGAAGAAGGAAGATAAAGATGAGAAGAAATCAAAAAAGCAAAAATTGTTTTGCAAGTACTATAAAGGGAATGATCATATCATAAAGAACTGTCCAAAACTGGCTGTTAAAGAGGCAAAGAAGAAAGAGGCTAGAATGGTTGTTGCAGAGGCCTCTACACCAAAAACAGAGTTTGCTAATCTTGTGCAGGAAGAAGAATGGGTGTTTACTCTTGTCTGCAGTTTTGACCCATCGTCTCATGATCAGTGCATGTCTGCAGTAGACTCAGATGTTTGGTATTTTGACAGTGGGACGACCAAACATATTACCTCGCAGCGCAGTTTCTTCTCTTCACTCGAGCCTGCCCCTCCAGGGAATAATGTTACATGTGCCAACAACTCCTCTTATCCTATTATGGGAGTTGGTAAGATCATTTTGACTACTAATGATGGTAGTTCTTTCACTTTGTCAGATGCTTTATTTATGCCAGGGATCAAGAAGAACCTGTTATCAATTTCTTCATTAGCCAAGATTGGCTTGGTTGTGACATTTGTTGATGACAGGTGTACAGTTCATGATCTATAAAATGGCGATGTGATTATTGTTGGCGTTAGACATTTGCGGAAGCACACGAACAACACAAGGAAGAAGAAGAAGCTTGGAGCACAACACACAATACTGAATGTATTACTAGAGAATGTACAAAGATAAGTAGCCCATTAGGACAATAGGAGTATAATAAGCCGGGGAAAAAAACCTCCTAAAGAGGGAAAAAAATGCCCCGGCGGTCCTAGTGTGTTCACACACATCACTACCTAAATATATCAACAAATCCCCCTGGGAGTGATGTGGTGAACAAGGAGCTGGCACTCATGTATAAGGAAGTGCCAAGCTATGTGGAAATCACTCCACAAAAGGAAGTAAGCCCAAAGCTTTGCGGAAAGCTTCGAACTTCTCCCTAGGCAGAGCCTTTGTGAAAAGGTTTGCAATGTTCTCCTGCGTGGGCACATATGCCAAGCTAATCTCCCCAATAGAGAACCTCTCCCTGACATAGTGATAATGCACCTCAATGTGCTTAGTGCGAGCATGGAACACAGGGTTCCTCGCAACTTCCAATGCGCTCTGAGTGTTAGTGAAGATGGTGGTGGCAGAAGTCTGGCTAACACCCAAATCAGGCATAAGGCGTATGAGCCACACACACTCAACAATAGATGTGAAAGCTGCCCTATACTCAGCCTCACAACTAGAAGTGGCCACAGTAGGCTTCTTCTTGCTCAACCAAGATATACATGAGCTACCAAGCATGAAGCAAAAGCCACTAGTGGACACATGAGTGTCATAGCAACCAGCCCAATCAGAGTCAGAAAAAGCATGCAAATCTGGCGGTAGTGATCCCCCCTTGGGATAAAATAACCCAAGTAGCTGAGTACCTGCCAATGCTTGACTCCTGGGCAATGCATAAACCTGCTCATCTGTGAGACAACAAAGTGAATATCTGGCCGAGTAATGCATAAGTAAATCAAGCATCCAACAGCCTCCTGATAGAGAACAACATCAAATGATGCAATTAACTACCTGCCAATGCTTGACTTACTTAAATAGCGAAAGATGCAATTAACTACCTGCCAATGCTTGACTCCTGGGCAATGCATAAACCTGCTCATCTGTGAGACAACAAAGTGAATATCTGGCCGAGTAATGCATAAGTAAATCAAGCATCCAACAGCCTCCTGATAGAGAACAACATCAAATGCATCTCCAGCATCATGAAGACTCAATCGTAAACCTGTCTCCATAGGAGTGGCAATAGGCTTACAGTCTTCAAGGCCAAAACGTTGCAATAATGTGTCAATATATTTGGTTTGAATCAATGCCATTCCACCATCAACTTGCATAAATTGAATGCCCAAATAGTGATGCAAATGCCCCAAATCAGACATCTCAAATGAGATATAAGGTGCTTTTAGTTGGACTGTTCTCAAAACCATGTGCAATAAGATAGGCATGTAACTTCTAATACCAAGCACGTGGTGCTTGCTTTAAACCATATAATGCCTTCTTTAACCTGCACACCTGGTTTTCATGCCCTTTCTACACAAAGCCACGGGGCTGAAAAACATACACTTCTTCATGCAAGTCACCATTCAGAAATGTTGTTTTAATGTCCAGCTGATGTGCATTCCAACCATGATGAGCTGCAAGTGCACAGATGCTCCGAACAGTAGTCATACGACATGTAGGTGCAAAGGTCTCATCAAAATCAATGCCTCTTTCTTATGCATGACCCTTTGCAACAAGCCTAGCCTTATACTTTTCAACTGTACCATCCGGTTTATGCTTCAGCTTATATACCCGCTTAGTGCCAATGACCTTCTTGCCAAGAGGCAAGTCACATAAATACCAAGTACCATTCTTCATTATAGCATCATATTCAAATTGCATATCAGCCATCCAATTTTCTGAATTTTGTGCTTCATCAAATGAAACAGGTTCATTCTCATCACAAGACTGGATGCAGGCATAGCATAGCAATCTCATGCAAAAGAGGCACTATGAGAGCCTGAACGAGTACGATATGACAGAGGTGCATCTAATTTGCTGTCATGCAAAGTCTGCACCAACCATTTTGGCATAGTTTTTGCCTGCTCAATATCAGCTCTCTCATCAACTAGTGCATCATGTAAATCTACATCAGAAATGGAATGATTTGCATCATCACATGAAACCTGCAAAGGTTGAGAAGTTGCCTCATTGGGACCGGCACTAGACTGTCCACCTGTAAAAAGAGGCAGCAAAGTATCATACATGTCTTTGGAGCTAACAGACGTCTCCTTTGTACATGAAAGCAATGGCTGAATAGCGTCTTCCACAAAAACAACATCACGGCTAACCACAATGCGTTTAATCTATGGATGATATAGACGATAGCCTTTACTTTTAGAACTGTACCCAACAAAAATACATTTTACTGCTTTACCATCCAATTTTTTGTGATGTTGTTCAAGCACTAATGCATATGCCCAACAACCAAAAACACGCAGATGAGCAACAGATGGCTTGCGATCATGCCAAGCCTCATATGGAGTGATAGACTACAGCGCTTTAGTGGGACACCTGTTCAGTACATATGCTGCACACATGACAGTCTCAAGCCAGAAACTATGTGGTAAAACCTCACTCTTGACCATACACCTCCTCATCTCCATGAGTGACCTGTTCTTTCGTTTAGCAACTCCATGCTGTTGAGGTGTATACGGCACTGTACACTGGTGTTTTATCCCACGTTCAGCCAGAAATGCATTAAAATCAGAAGACATATATTCCCCCCCTCGATCAGAACGGAGGGTGCCCATTTTACATGTTGACAGATTTTCAGCCAAAACCAAAAACTGTTTGAAGCACATGAACACTTCCGACTTTGCCTTCAATGGATATACCCATGCATTCCTGGAGAAATCATCGATGAAAGTCACGAAGTAAAGATAATTCCCAAAAGAAGGTGTCTACATAGGACCACAGACATCACTATGTACAAGCTGCAATTTCTGAGTAGCCCGAACTGAACCATCTTTTGGAAAGGATGAACGCTGCATTTTGCCCAAAATACAGCCTTCACAAACATGTTTCCAGGCACCTCAAGTTTGGGCAAAGAGGACACCATTTCAGATTTCTACAGGCATAGCAAACTAGCAAAATTCAGATGACCAAAGCACGCATGCCAAAGCTTTGCATCTGACATAGGCTGAGGATCATTTACTTCACATGCCAAATCATTTACAGATATTTCATAGTCTATGAGCTTATACAACCCACGACATAAAATGCCAGAAGCAATAATCACATCGCCATTTGACAGATCATGAACTGTACACTTGTCATCAACAAATTTCACAACCAAGCCAATCTTGGCTAATGCAGAAACTGATAACAGGTTCTTCTTGATCCCTGGCACAAATAAAGCATCTGACAAAGGGGAAGAACTACCATTAGCAATAGTCAAAATGATCTTACCAACTCCCATAACAGGATAAGAGGAGTTGTTGGCACATGTAACAGTATTCCCTGTAGGGGAAGGCTCGAGTGAAGAGAAGAAACTGCGCTGCGAGGTAATATGTTTGATCGCCCCACTATCAAAGTACCAAACATTTGAGTCTGCTGCAGACATGCACTGCTCATGAGAAGATGGGTCAAAACTGCAAACAGTAGTAAATGCCCATTCTTCTTCCTGCACAAGATTAGTAGACTCTATTTTTGGTGTAGAGGCTTCTGCAACAACCATTCCAGCCTCTTTCTTCTTTGCCTCTTTTGTAGCCAGTTTTGGACAGTTCTTTATGATATGATCATTCCCTTTACAGTACTTACAAAACAATTTCTACTTTTCTCATTTTTTCTCATCTTTGTCTTGGTTCTTCGAATGTGCAGCATTTGCAAATTTCTGCTTACTAGTAGAAGAGCTCCATTTTCCTTTGCCCTTCTGACTAGCCAGGAAAGCTTGATCTGCAACACGCATAATGGACTTGTTCTGCCTGGACTGATCTTCTGCAACAAAACACAGACTAACTCCTCAAATGACAAGGCATTTGGATTGCCTTTCATCATCGACCGAAGAGTAGAAGCAAAACCCTAATATGAATCAGGAAGACTATTCAAAACGGTCTGCACAAGTGAGCTATCTGGTATAACCTCATCAACAGAAATCAACAGTTCCTTCAAGTTTTTGATCTTTGTTAGGAAACTGTCCATAGAATCACCTTCATTCATGTGCTCACTCTCCAACTGTTTTCGGAGGTAAGCAACACGAGCCTCATTCCTAGCTTGGTACAATGTGGTAAGTGTATCCCAAGCATCCTTAGCTGTTCTGCAAGAGCAAATATGAGGAATAATGGCACGTTTGACAGACAAAGCTATCAATGCATGTGCCTGGGCATCTGTGCCATCCCAACGAATCTACTCTGTAGTAGGTGCAACAGAAACCGCAGCACGAAGAGGAATATGCAGAATATCACGATCTTCGACACCTTCTGCATTAGCTTCAGTATCTGCAGTTGTAACAGTTGCAGGTGTGATGGGACGTTTTTCGATACCCTGCATAATGTTCCACAGTCCTTTTGCAATCAACACATGTCGCATCATATAAGCCCATAACGGGTAGTTGGTACCATCCAACTTATCCTCAACAGCCAACATACGGAATACATCACTGCTTTCAGCCATGACCGGTGACTAAAATACCTTGATGCAGAAAATCAATTGTATCTCAAAAAGTTGAACAGAATTGCCCAAACAAATTCAGCTAGACCTGTAGCAGACTTTGAAACACTTATACTGGCGAATAGAAACTAGTATATACCTTTGGAACAAAAAGACAAAATAGCCTGCATAAGCGCTACAATAGTGTGTTCGAAGGCCAAAACAAGGTCAGATTGCGATTTCAGCACCACAAAGCGAAGCTGTTTTGATCTCAAAAACACGTTGAATATGCTCACCAAAATTCGTGTGATTCTGAGGCTACAAACGGAGGAGTGTCGACGGCGACCTAGATGAAGCGACGACCTACTTTGATACCAATTTTTGGAGTTCCACGTCCGCGGAAGCATGCGAACAGCACAAGGAAGAAGAAGAAGCTTGGAGCATAACACACAATACTTATTACTAGAGAATGTACAAAGATAAGTAGCCCATTAGGGCAATAGGCGTATATACAAGCCGGGGGAAAAAAACCTCCTAAAGAGGGAAAAAAATGCCCCGGCGGTCCTTGTGTGTTCACACACATCACTACCTAAATATATCAACAATTATTGCTTCTGGTATTTTATGTCGTGGGCTGTATAAGCTCGTAGACGATGAAAGATCTCTAAATGATTGGGCATGTGCAGTACATGATTCTCAGGCTATGTCAGATGCAAAGCTTTGGCATGCACGCTTTGGTCATCTGAATTTTTCTAGTTTGCTACGCCTGCAGAAATCTGAAATGGTGTCCTCTTTGCGCAAACTTGAGGCACGTGGAAAACATGTTTGTGAAGGCTATATTTTGGGCAAAATGCAGCATTCCTCATTTCCAAGAGATGGTTCAGTTCGAGCTACTCAGAAATTGCAGCAGACGCCTTCTTTGTGAAATTATCTTCACTTCATGACTTTCATTGATGATTTTTCCAGGCATGCATGGGTATATCCATTGAGGGCAAAGTTTGAAGTGTTCATGTGCTTCAAACAATTTTTGGTTTTGGCTAAAAATCTATCAGCATGTAAAATGGGCACCCTCCATTCAAATCGAGGGGGGGGGGATATATGTCTTCTGACTTTAATGCATTTCTGGCTGAACCTGGGATAAAAAAACAGTGTACAGTGCCGTATACACCTCAACAGAATGGAGTTGCTGAATGAAAGAATAGGTCACTCATGGAAGAAGGCCATTGGGACTAAGTGGGTATACAAGCTGAAGCGTAAGCCTGATGGTACAATTGATAGGTATAAGGCTAGACTTGTTGCAAAGGGTTATGCACAGGAAAGAGGCATTGATTTTGATGAGACCTTTACACCTACTTGCCGAATGACTAAAGTTCATAGCATCTGTGCACTTGCAGCTCATCATGGTTCAAATGTACATTAGTTGGACATTAAAACAACATTTCTGAATGGTGACTTGCATGAAGAAGTGTATGTTTTTCAGCCCCGTGGCTTTGTGAAAAAAGGGCATGAAAACCAAGTGTGCAGGTTAAAGAAGGCATTATATGGTTTAAAGCAAGCACCACATGCTTGGTATGAGAAGATACATGCCTATCTAATTGCACATGGTTTTGAGAACAGTCCAACTGAAAGCACCTTATATGTTAAGCGTGCTAATAATGTGCTTCTAATCATTGTTGTCTATGTTGATGACATGCTGCTCTCTAGACCTATTGAGAAGCATATTGCTTATTTTAAGGCTGATTTGCATACCTCATTTGAGACGTCTGATTTGGGGCATTTGGATCACTATTTGGGCATTCAATTTATGCAAGTTGATGGTGGAATGGCTTTGTGTCAAAGGAAATATATTGACACATTATTGCAACGTTTTGGCCTTGAAGACTGTAAGCCTATTGCCACTCCTATGGAGACAGGTTTATGATTGAGTCTTCATGATGCTGGAGATGCATTTTGCTGTTGTTCTCTATCAGCAGGCTGTTGGATGCCCGATTTACTTATGCATTACTCAGCCAAATATTGAGTTTGCTGTCTCACTGATGAGCAGGTTTATGCATTTCCCAGGAGTCAAGCATTGGCAAGCGATTAAGCGCATCTTTTGCTACTTGAGTGGTACTCAGCTACTTGGGTTGTTTTATCCCAAGGGGGGATCGCTACCACCAGATTTGCATGCTTTTCTGACTCTGATTTGGGTTGGTTGCTATGACACTCGTGTCTCCACTAGTGGCTTTTGCTTCATGCTTGGTAGCTCATGTATATCTTGGTTGAGCAAGAAGTAGCCTACTATGGCCACTTCCAATTGTGAGGCTGAGTATAGGGTAGCTTTCACAGCGACTATTGAGTGTGTGTGGCTCAAACGCCTTATGACTGATTTGGGTGTTGGTTAATCTTCTACCACCACCATCTTCATGGACAGTTAGATCACATTGGCAGTTGCGAGGAACCCTGTGTTCGATGCTTGCAGTAAGCACATTGAGGTGCATTATCACTATGTCAGGGAGAGCTTCTCTGCTGGGGAGTCAGCTTGGCATATGTGCCCACGTGAGAGAACATTGCAAACCTTTTCACGAAGGCTCTGCCTAGGGAGAAGTTTGAAGCTTTCCGCAAAGCTTTGGGCTTACTTCCTTTTATGGAGTGATTCCCACATAGCTTGGAACTTCCTTATACATGAGTGCCAGCTCCTTGTTGACCGCATCACTCCTAGGGGGGATTTGTTGATATATTTAGGTAGTGATGTGTGTGAACCCACTAGGACTGCCAGAGCACTTTTTTCCCTCTTTAGGAGTTTTTTTTCCCCCCGGCTTGTATATATGCCTATTGCCCTAATGGGCTACTTATATTTGTACATTCTCTAGTAATATATTCAGTATTGTGTGTTGTGCTCCAAGCTTCTTCTCCTTCCTTGTGTTGTTCGCGTGCTTTCGCAGACGTCTATCTCCAACAGAATTTCTAGAGGCCATGAGAACTATTTTAATTACTTGATTCGCTACACATGTATGTTTGCAGACCTACCAAAGAGGTAAGAATTAGAAATAAGAATAGGTATTATGTAACCTTTGTTGATGATCACACAAGGAAAATATGACTTTATTGTATTAAGTTAAAAGTAGGTGTGTTATCTATGTTCAAACTATTCAAAGCTCAAGTTGAAAAGAATATAAGAAGGTACATTATAACTCTAAGATTGGATGGAGGGGGATAATACTTCTCCCATGAATGTTATTGAATTTTAATAGGTTTAATGCATCAAAATACAATATAATTGTAGGTATACACCCCAACAAAATGGGACAGCGTAGATAAAAAACAGATAGATTTTAGTTTGCAAAGATAGCTAGTTAAATGAGATGATTTTACCACCAAGTTTTTGGGAAAATATTTTTTCTATTACTATATACATTATGAACGCGTGTCCAGACTCAAGTATTCACCATTTATCACCAGATGAAGCTTGAAGTGGGAGAAACTAGATCTCTACACTCATGTTTCACAAGAGGTAAGGACAAGATAGATGCTAGGGTAAAAAAGTGTGTGTTTATTGCTTATTCAATGAGCAATGCACATGCTACAAACCTAGCATAGGACCTTGTTTCTAGAGATGTTGTATTTGATGAATCAAAGTCATGATATGCACCTAAGGGTGAATCACGGGTCAAAGGTATAGAAGAAGACAAAGAAAGATGACATGAATATTTGCTTCAAGAAAGCATCAAATTGAGTGGAATAAGAAATTTAAAGGCTTCCACAAGTCACATAGCATGGAAGGGGAGGCATAAGATCTCATCTACAAGCCCTCAATCAGAAATTAGCAAAACCAAAGGTAAAGAACATCAATTCAAAGATGATATGCAATATACTAGTGAAAAAGAGCTTGAAGAACCATAGGTTGCAAAAGGAGAAAGGGAAGACATACTCATTAGGAAATGAGAGAAGGTCTCCAAGGATCATGTATACAATACAAAGGCTCACATATGATAGTTTCATTGCAAGCCATATGCATTCGTGACACAAGCTTTTAAAGACAAAGAGCCTGCAAGCTTTGAAGAAGCTAGGATTTCCATGGGATGGCAAAGGCCAATGGAGGATGATATCAAAGCTCTAGAGGAAAACCTTGCATAAAAGATGGTACAAAAGAAGAAGGAATGAATGTAATATCAAATGAGTGAATCTATAAAACTAAGAGAAACATCAAATGATTCATTTGATGAAGAAGAAGATGATGAGGATTGCCCCCTACAAGAAACATGATTCTCCTCCCAACCTTATGCCTCTATATATATATATCCATCTCCAAGGGATTTCCTGCTTTGGAAGGTTGATCCATCCAAAAGTTGGATATGTAGCTACATATACACCAAGTGTCCCAATTAAATGGAGTTAGAACCTTCTAAAAATTGGACCTAGATTTGGGTAAAATATCCCCTACTCTCCATATTCCTTGCAAGACTTGAATCCAGTACCTCGCACTACATGATCAAACAACTTAATCATTAGGCCACACCAATTTACTTGTTTTAAGAGCACAAAAACTTATGTTTAAGTCCAACTTCAAGTCTTTGGGCTATCATTAGATCTATAAAAGGATGTCTAATACCAGCTATGTCTAAATTAGCTAGATGCTTAGGCCATACTTTTAAATATTCTTATGGTTGATTCCTTAGCTAAAGATCATATTGAATTACTTAAATGAGTTGACAAAATAATAAAAAAAAAGTAAAAAAGAAAATGTTAAAAAGAAAAGAGTTTCAAAATAATTTAATGAAAATGATTTGGTATGGTGACACAATACTTAATGTCGACTAAAAAGAATTGAAAGTCATCCTAAATTAAAATTAGCACCACAATATAAAATATACAAAATATTAATAAATATTTTTTTCAATAAGAGATACCATCCAAATGGAATATTCATAATTCATCTTATATAACTCGTAAAATAATTCAAAGGAAAACCTCCTTTTTTCCCTATTGCTAATAATCGACCATTATTTGATAAAGATACTAAAATTTTAGTACTTGAAAAGATCTTAGATTATGATGTAACTACAACACGAACATGCATTCAATGTCTTAGATATCTAATAAGGTACGAAAAATCAATACGTGAAAGAATCTCAATGGATACAAAAAAGGCTCACTTATGCCAATGATCATTTTATTATTGCATATCATTCATAGACACATTAAGTTATTTTATTGAAAAATTACATGTGTTTATTTTATATATCACATGGAACATGCTTATTATTTTTTGTTTATCTGATATGTGATTCTCCATCCATGTCAATTGAGGTCAGTTGCTTTTAAATTGGATGCATGTTGTCATTTATTGAATTATTGGATTTATTATATGTTATTTATTCTATCTACTTCATAATAATGACTTGCTACATGGGAAAACATGTGACATTGGTTGCTTTGTGCTTGGTATGTAGAGGAATTTAATGTGTTTTGTGTTTTTCTTGGCAAGTTAAGGATCATGAAGACTTGGAAAACTTATAGTTTCTTGAGATTATATAGTATTCATTTGAGACACCAATTTTTCACATGTTGTTGAAACAAAACTAAGGAAGATACATCAAGGAAACATGATTGCTTTTATATATGCATCACAATTTAGACATATCATAGAAAACAAGAGAAAAAAAACTTCCACTCAAGATTGGGAATACAAGTTTAATTTAGCTACTAAATTATGCATGTTTCAAGAATGTCAATAAGAACCCATGCAATTGGATGACATTAGACTAGAAAAACTTATACAAAAAAGAAAGAAAATGTAAAAAGATAATGGATTATGCTTTTAGTGTGGAGATCGTGATCATATGGTGCTCAGAATCTCTTAACAAGAGTAAGTAAATTGGATTTAAGGATGCAATAACAACCGTAACTTATAACAAGAACGATATCAATAAAAATTCCAATACATCCCGCCTTGAGAAGTGTGCTATAAATTTCAAACCTACAGACACAATGAAACCTCTTGAGTTCTATCATGGATATCCATGATAATCCTATTGTAGTAACACATACCAAGAACACTACAAAGACTAGGGGATTCATCCTAGAAGATTTTAAAGTAGCATAACTACTCTTGTGGAACTCTTTGCTTGAAAGGGAGGTGATCTCATGTACATTCAAAACTATATGTATGAGATGCTTGGTGCCTTGCTTCATCGCATGTCCATGCTTGGTACTAGCTTGTATCATGGTTACACCTTACCTTTTATCATACAATCTACCATGTCAACACGCCCTTTATTGGAGGACTTTGGATAGCAGTGTGAATCAACCCTTGCCACATAATCTTGGAGCATTCTCATAGAGATGTCATGTTATTGCTTGCATAATTATTGACGGCAGAGTCATTGTCTCCAACTAAGTGCCTTCTAGTTTCCAATCCTTATTCTTGCATAGTCCCTTGTTGTATTGTTGTCTAATTATAGCTTTTATTCTCCTTTCCTTATCATGTTATAATATCTCAGTACAATATCTCATCTAGTCCTTTCTTGTATCTTATTTATCTCTATAGAGGAAGATCTTGTCATGATATCATGTTTCATACCCACAATCCTAAATTTTGGATTGATTTCACCTTGTCTGATATTGTTATCTATATATATATGGTATCATGTTGTGGGATATCTTCTATCTTTCCCATCTCTACATTTCATACCTATTAGTCTCAAGTTGTGGGACTTCCTATCTTAGTTGGATATTCTTGTATTATCTTCCACTACATGGTTTACCTTATAATAAAAAACATACTACAATAAACTTGTGTATAGTATAGATTTGAAGGGCAAAATCTAGTGCTTCCTTGACATTTAACATGCGACAAAATCTTCAATGATTATAGAATACCTACATCCTTCTGAACATGGATGGGGAGAACAATTCTGAAAGGCCATTTCTTTCGTCACTTAGGATATCCTTTGAAGGTGTTACCATTGGCGTCTATTCTATGTGAAAGGCTTAATAAGGATCCAAATTTTTGTTTATCATCCATACAATGTATTGTGATTTCTTATTATGAGACCTAAATATTTGTATATCTGGCTCTAGGTATTTGGTTCTTGGGTTTTTCCATAAGTGTGCACATATAAGCTAGATTGCATTACTCTTTTGAGAATTATTTATCAATGAATAATTGCCAAATTTTATAGAATTCCCCTATGATTTGATTAAATTATTCAATGATATGTGAGCATTCAAGCAATTTCAATTCATTTGGTACTTTCAAATTGAAATGGTTTTGATTGAAAGATTACTTGATGGAAAATATTTTGATTGAAAGATATCTTTTATTGATATTCAATTGATCAAAAGTGTTTTTCCAACAAGATGGCATTGATGGAAAATATTTTGATCAAGAAAAATATTATAAAATATGCATTTTTCTTTAATTTCTCTCCTACTCTCCATTGATAGTGGTACTTGTTACATACAAGCTATTATTATTATTTTTCTTTTGTATATCTATTCTATTTTTATTAGTTTATAGTTTTTATTTTCTTTAATTTAGGGTTTTATTTTCATTGATTTAGGGTTCTTTTTAATTTATTGATTTGTATGTATGTTATGATTCATGAAAGTTTTTCTTACATATATATGATTTAGAATTAAGTATTAATTAAAGTAGGATTTAACAATTGTGCAAGTTCTGATTCAAGAAAATATCTCTTATTTGTTGGTTGGGAGAGAGAGTGAGGTAGCATAGAAAGACTTAGACACAAAATCGATGAAGGAGATCAGTGTTGGAAGAAATGCAATGATTGGAAGAGTTGTCTGTTGATAGATGATAAACAATGATCAATAGTATGAGAATGAGTGAAGTGAGAGTTTTGAGTGAATCCCTAAGTACTATCTACCACCACATATGAGTATATCTTGTATATGTGGTTACATAGGGAAAAAACCTCTAGCTAGTTCTACAGGTGCCCATGCTTAGGGAGATGATTCACATCAAAGCTACTCAAGGGACACATAAGTGTACAAACTGTTGGGTGTGTGTAGAAGTGTGAGAGACACACAAGGAGCACAAACGCAGCAAGACACACGGAGAAGACGATGGATGGAATAGCTCTCTCTATTGACAATAAACTGAATTGAAGTAAGAGCTGAATAATATCCCTAAGTACAAAGTACCACCACATATGAGAATATCAAGTATGTGGTAACATGGGGAAAAAACCTCTAGCCAGCACTAGAGTAAAAAGTGCCAATGTATAAGAAAAAGGTTCACATCAAAGCTACTCAAGGAACACATAAGTGTAACAAACCCACCTGGAGCGAATCATGTGAACACATACAGGGAGTGAGAGATCAGCCCCCACAAGGTAATAAGCCTAAAGCTTTGCAAAAAGCTTCAAACTTTTCCTGTGGAAGAGCTTTGGTGAATATGTCTACCACATTATCTTGTGTAGGCAAATATACCAAATCAATATCTCTTGCATGAAGGTGCTCTCTCACATAGTGATAATGCACCTCAATACGTTTGGTCTGTGCATGAAACATTGGGTTTCGTGCAACAGCCAAAGCACTCTGACTATCAGTGAGAATATGCATAGCTGCATCAATCTCCATGCAAAGATCCATCAATAGGTGTCTCAGCCATATACACTCCACTGTAGCTATGGAAAATACCCTATACTCAGCTTCAAAACTCGATGTCGCCATTGTAGGTTGCTTCTTACTCAACTAAGATATGCACGAGTCTCCAAGGAAAAAGCAATTACCACTAGTGGACACACGAGTATCATAACAACTAGCCCAATCACTATCTGTAAAAGCATGCAAGCATGGCTGAATATCTATGCCATAAAAGAGACCTAAGCTCAAAGTTCCTCGGAGATATCTAAACACATGTTTCACCACTTGCCGATGCTTAGTGCCAGGGCTATGCATGAATCGACTCAACTAGGAAACTGCATACTATATATCCGGCCTTTTGTTGCATGCATATATAAGACATCCCACAGCTTGCTGATAAAGCGAAGTGTCAAATGCATCACTGGAATCTTCAACTGAGAACCTGAATCCTGTCTCAACTGGTGTGGAAACTGGCTTGCAATCCTCAAACTCAAAACACTGAAGTAGTTTTTCAACATACTTTGCTTGATGCATAACAATTCCCCCCTCAACGGATACAAACTGGATGTCAAGATAGTAGCTCAAAAGACTAAGATAAGTGACATCAAAAGTATGCTGCAAATTAGCCATAAGAATGTCGAGTTTTGCATCAGATGACTGAGTCAAGAGTATGTCATCGACATAAAGAACAAGCACGATAAGATTAGCTCCATTTTTGCGTACATAGAGTGTGCTTTCAATCGGACTACATGTGAAGCCAAGAGCAATCAAGTGCTTATGGATTTTGTCATATCATGCACGTGGAGCTTGCTTGAGACCATACAAGGCTTTATGCAAGTGACAAACCATATGCTCTTTCATTTCATAGCAAATCCAAGAGGTTCCTTCACATAAACTGTAGCGGGGTACTTTGATACACCCTTAAAATAATGTATTTTTTTGTTTTGCTTTTCAAGATGCAGAATCCAAGCACAAGGCAAGTTACCTCGATTTCGAAGAAAAGGAGAAGGAGAAGAAGCAAAGAGCAAGAAATTGGAAGGGGGATCCAGCTCATGAAGTTGCCTATTTTCCCATTTCACCTATTTTCCCAAGTTGTCTAATTCCCATTTCACCTCTTTTCCCAAGTTGTCTAAATTCCCATTTCACCTCTTTTCCCAAGTTGTCTAAATTCCCATTTCACCTATTTTCCCAAGTTGTCTAAATTCCCATTTCACCTATTTTTCCAAGTCGTCTAATTCTCCCAGTTGTCTAATTTTCCTAAGTTGTCCAATTAGTCGATTTTCCTAAGTTGTCCAATTAGTCGATTTTCCCAAGTTGACCAAATAGTCGATTTTTTAGCCAAATCTCTAAGTTGTCTAATTTTCCTAAATTGACCAAATAGTCGATTTTTTTAGTCAAATTTGACAAGTTAGTCGACTTACTCAAAAGTTCACCAATTTCATGAAGTTAGTCTACTTACTTCAAAAGTAGTCTAATTTTTAAGAAAAGGGTGTACTTTTGATTTAGTCTACTTTTTCACTTGAAAAAGCGACTAAATTTCCCAAATCTCCATATAGTCTAAATTTTCAGCCTCTTACACGCGGAGAACTCATGGACGGTGGACGGTGCCGAATACAAAAATTTGGAAGATAGTGTCGGTGCAGGAAAAGTGGACCAAGAGGAAGCTTCCAGAGTACCAAAATTGTCAAAAGTGTCAGAGACCCTGCCAAAGAAGAAACTAATTTTGTCCCCTTTTGCTATCCTTCACTTCCAGGAAAACTATATAAGTAGACCTCTTCTTCAACAATTGGAGAGACAGAGGCGAGGAGAAGCAGAGACAAGCTGAGAGAGAGACTTGAGGAAGGAATGCAGAGCTGAAGCTTTGCCTTCTTTTGTGTGTGTAGAGCTCGTAGCTTACCACTAGTGCTCCACCTGGTAGATTTGGAATCAGTTAGCTTGGCACTCTGAGTGAGTAGTGGGCAAGCAATGATTGGCCAATCTTCTTGTGGGCAGCTAGTTGGAAGACTAGAGTCTTGAGCATGTATGTTTAGAATCGAAGTCCAACATTGAGAATGCAGGTGTATGCTTATGTCTCCTAATCCTCTTTTGAGCTGTTTGTACTCCTAAACTCCTAATTTCAGCTTCTTTATCTTATTTCATTGTGTCATTGTACATGCTATTTTTCTTCCCCATTGAGTCTTCAAATTGCAACCCACAGTGCATATTGCACTTAAGAGGACACACCACATCGAGCATATAGATCAAGAAATTGATCTACAGGTGCTCATTTTGGCACGCACGGTGGTACCTTGGTTGCAATTTGAACTTGTTAGAAGTTCAGCCCTTAGAAGTATCGAGTTGATGAAGAGCGTTAGAGAGATAGTCTATGACTCATACTCGCTCCAGCTATAAGGAAGGATCCCTTAGTCCCGTAAAGACTCCCATAAAGAGTTATCAACGGAAAAGATTACACTACATCCCTCCTAGAGCTCCACCACTTCCATTTCCATTTCCTAACGCATCATCGTCGGGAGGCATATCGGATCGGCACTCAACGCCTCCTTCAACGGACATGGCAGCGATGGGGGACGACTTGACTAACTTGCTCTCTCGGATCAACATCAAATTTCCTTCCTTCAAGGCAGCTCCTCATGAGGACGCGGATGATCACGTCAGGAGGTTTCTTTCCCTATGTAAGAGTAGGGGTTTACATCAGCGAGAGGATGCCTTCCTTGCCTTGTTTTCGGCCACTCTTGAAGGGCTCACGGATCGATGGTACAATCAACATGATGAAGCATACTTCACCACCTGGCATGCCCTCAAAACCGCCTTCACAACTACATTTACCCCAGGTAACTCCACAGAACGCATTCTTGATCAATTGGAAAATCTTAAACTACAAAAAGGAGAGGCATTCTCTGAACTAATGACCAGAGTTAAGTCGTTAGTTTCTCGTCTTCCTCACAATCCTGGGGATTTTCTAGTCAAGAAATGGGTAGAGAAGGCTCTACCAAAAACTTCTCAGCAAAAGCTTAGAGAGTTGCTACAAGCTGATGCATCATTGGAGGAATTCGAAGCTGCAGCCTCAAGGATCGAAGCAGCAAGAGTCCAGTTCAAAGAACACGAAGGTACGGATGAATTCACAAGTGATCCTCTTGCACAAATAAGAAGAGAGTTAGAAGCCTTGAAGTTACAAAAGACCTTGCAAGAGGAAAAAGTTGCTTGGCAAGGAAGGGATGAAGCGCTAGCTCTACTACGATAAGAATTGGAGGAGCTTAGAACGCAAAAAGAGGTAAAAACATCGATTTGGTGCACCTTATGTAAGAAATCAGGACATTCTTCTCAAGATTGTCCGGAGAGGTTGGTGTGTCAATTTTGTGGAAAACCAGGACATGAAGCAAGGGATTGCTATTTCTCAAGGGGATGCAAGCGAATTGGGCGTCACCAAGTGTATTCATACATCAGCCCCTATTACCAACTCCAAGATTTCAAGTTGAAAGCATGTATACCACTCCTCAGGTAAACCATTCTAACGAACGAAAACCTCCATTTAGAAGACCAGCTCGTCCTATCATGTGCTACAGATGTGGCGAATATGGGCATTTTCAAGGAAAATGCTCCCTCCCAGAAGGGTCTCCACCATGCAGGTTTTGCCCGGATACAATGGATCATTATTTGAAGGACTGTCTGAAGCAGAAGACTTCTACAAACGGATCAGCTCCATCCTACCAAGTCAATGTTATCTCTGTCGATAAGGGAAAGCAACCAGCAATTCATTCAAGTAAGAGAGAAGAAAGCAGCACTCTTAAATATCCAAGTACCAAATTTTCTCCTGTACACTCACAGTGGCACTTATCTGAGAAAGAGGACCCGAATGGTGTGATGCCCCTGGGAAATATGGACGATTTGTTTCAGCTAAAAAAGTTGACCCATTTTTTAAAAATGGTCAAGTTCAGCAAGTCGACTTAAAAGAGGAGCAAGTGACTAAAAAATTTGACCAATTTTTTAAAGTTCAGCAAGTCGACTTAAAAAGAGGAGCAAGTGACTAAAAAATTTGAACAATTTTGTAAAAATGACCACGTTCACAAAGTAGACCAATTTTTAGAAAATGGTCAACTTGAAGTTGCCCAAACTTTTAAAAATAGTCTACTTAAAAAAGGTCAAATTTTTGAAGTCGACTTATTTTCCCAGGATGACTCAATTCAGGAAAATAGACTATTTTTTGAAATCGACTCTTTTGCCCAGATTCATGCCACTCCATTAAGTGATCTTGGTCAACTTCATGGAGATGTTTCCCTGCACAATCATGGTCGAGAAACAGAAACCCCAAGCTATGCTCTAGAGTTAGAACCTGATTCACAACTGAGAGAAGAAGGAAATCAAGAACTCAATGCAAGCCCATCCTTCAGCTCAAGTCCAGAAGCTAGAGTGGTGGCGTTGCACGAAATGGATCAAGAACAAGGAGTGCAGACTAGAGCCCAGAAAAAGAAAGCAGAAGCAAGGGTCCTCCAAGAAAAAGACTCAGGTACAAAAAATTCTGAAATTTTGCAGGAAATAGACAAAGTTTTTGAAGAAACGATGAGGGAACTCCATTCAGGTAACGAGCCTCCTCTACCTTCACCAATACCATCCATCATCAAGATGGAAGAAATATTAAAGAACACCTTCCAGCAGGTATCATTGTATGATCTATTAAGAATGGTGAAAGATTTAGAAGTGATGTTATAGGGATCATAGAGACATTTTCTCCTCCGACAATGCTCGCAATAAGTGGTGGGACACTCCAACGGACCTGATGAAAGCTTCGATTTCCAAGAACTTCACAAAGGTATCAACCAACTCTCTAACCGACTTCAGGAGTCCATGTCTATCAGTCACTATATATGGAATAACTATAAATGGAGTAATAATCGATGGAGGTTCAAGCATAAATCTCATGCCAGATTTTACCCTCAAATCACTTGGACTCCAACTTTCAGGTGAAGCAAAGTTCACAATAACCTTGGCTAACCAGAGTCGAGTTAAACCTCTTGGTATTGTAGAGAAGGTACCGGTAGAGATGGATGGGCTGGCATTCTTTCTAGATTTTGTGGTGTTAAATTTACCGCAGGTCAATGGAGGCTTTCCTTTACTCATAGGGAGGCCATGGCTAAGGCACATCCAAGCCATGCATGATTGGGGAAATGATACTATTTTAGTTAACTTGCCAGGGAAAGTACAGAAACAAGTACACTTAGATCCGAAAGGATCTCATGGAGGTAATGCTCATT
Organism: Ceratopteris richardii; assembly: GCA_020310875.1. Classification (NCBI taxonomy): domain Eukaryota; kingdom Viridiplantae; phylum Streptophyta; class Polypodiopsida; order Polypodiales; family Pteridaceae; genus Ceratopteris; species Ceratopteris richardii. The sequence continues at coordinate 69,773,057 of CM035427.1, read as the reverse complement.
CTTTCACTATTCTCGAAGAACAACACATTCCTATCGCGGAAGCATGTAATGAAATTGAAATAAACGATGAACAAGATCTTTTGGAATGGATGGAAGCCTTTCCATGTTATGGCATATCTATTTGTGAAGGAGACTCTGAACAGGTAGAAACTCTTGGGCTGGGAGAACCCGTCATGGACTTGAGGAGAGGAAAGAAAGAAGTCTCGAAGGATTTGACCCAAGGAAAGGAGAAAAGAGCTTCAATAGACGACTTACCGATACCATCCGACATACCGTGGATGAAAGAGCTTTCACCTTCATGGATGCAAGAAAAGGAATCCAAAATCAACATAGAGGAATCGCCGGCCTATCCACAATGTATTTTTGAAGACCAAAACGAAGAATCAGCCATGACCTCTCAACCTGTAAGACAAGTCAATCTTGGAACCGAGGAGCATTCACAACCAATCTTACTCACAACATGGCTTTGGGATCATCCGTCCTTGCTCCATCAGGTAACCACTTTCATGCAAAACTTCAAGGATGTGTTTGCATGGAGTTACCATGACTTAGAAGGAATTCCGGTTCATCTTGGAGAGCATTCTATTCCATTGATTCATGATGCTAAGCCTGTAAGAGGAAGGATTTATCGACTTAATCCAAAGTATGCAGAAGCGGTCAAAAAAGAAATAGAAAAGCTAGAGGATGCGAGGATCATTGTCCTAGTGAAGCATTCTGAATGGTTATCATCAATGGTAATAGTCCAAAAGAAGCAATCCAACAAGATACGCGTTTGTGTCGATTTTCAAGCTCTCAACAAGGTTACAATTCCCGATAGGTTTCCGACCCCATTTTCAGAACAAGTTTTGGAAGACGTGGCTGGTCATGTTTTATATAGTTTCATGGACGGATTTAGGGGATACAACCAAGTGTTCATACATCCAAAGGACCAAGCTAAAACTACATTTGTAACTCCATGGGGTACGTATGTATATACTAAGAGGGCTTTTGGATTATGCAATGCTCCTGCCTCTTTCAATCGAGTGGTTTACTCAATCTTCTGATCATTGTTGCCCAAATTCCTAAGAATCTTTATGGACGACTTCTCCACCTTTTCAGGCACTGGATGTTCTACTCCAGTAGAAAACTTCACTGATCATCTTTGTCAATTGGAACAGGTTTTTAGTGTTTGCAGAGAAGCCAAATTGAAACTCAATCCAAAGAAATGTCACTTTTTGGTGACCAAAGGGACCCTCTTGGGTCACATAGTCTCAGCAAAAGGTATGGCTCCCGATCTTGACAAAATCAAAGCAATACTTCATATGCCCAAACCAATTAATGCAAAAGAAATCCAGAGTTTCTTAGGTCATACCGGCTATCATCGCAAGTTCATAAAAATGTATGCTGAGATAACCAAGCCCCTCTCTAGGCTCGTTAGCAAAATGGTACCCTTTCAGTGGATTGAAGTAGAAGACAATGCATTCACCCTTCTAAAGACCAAACTTATCAATGCACCTATTTTAGTAGCACCGGATTGGAATGCTACCTTCCATGTTCATGTGGATGCAAGTTCTATAGCGGTAGGAGCCATACTCACACAACCTAGCAAAGAACATAAACTTGACCGACCCATTTACTATACTAGCAGAATCTTAACCAAAGCAGAGCGCAACTATAGTACTACTGAAAGAGAAGCATTCGCTATTGTTTTCGCCCTCAAGAAGTTCCGTCATTATTTGTTGGGAATTCACTTCACAGTCATCACCGACCATCAGGCAATCAAATATTTGCTAAACAAGCCGAACATCTATGGAAGAGTGTGGAGGTGGCTACTCTTATTCCAAGAATTCAACTTCGATCTAGTTCAACGACCGGGGAAGCACCATGTGATGGCAGATCACCTTTCAAGGATTAAAGGACATCCGGAACCAGTTACGGGCATAGAAGACAACCTCCCAGATCAATCTTTATTTCAAGTAAGCACTTACCCTACTTGGTACCAAGACGTTCATCATTTGTTAACTACGGGTACCTGCCCACCTAACCTCACACCACTCGAACGAAGAAGATTGCTCCTAAAAAGTAAGAATTTTTCAATTGTTCAAAATACTCTTTTCCGAGTAGGATATGATGGGATCTATAGGAGATGCATCCTACCACATGAAGTACAACAAATACTAGAAGAAGCCCATGGAGGAACAGCTGCATGCCATTATCCAAGTCACATTACAGCACATCGGATTTTACATGGAGGATTATGGTGGCCTTATCTTTTTCGAGATGCAACAGAATATGCAAAGACATGCGACACTTGCCAGCGTTGTGCACCAAAACCAAGTAAGCTCAACAACCAACCCTTGCAAATTTCTTTATCATGGAGACCATTTGAAAAATGGGGATTAGATTTTGTGGGACCAATCTATCCCATCACTTCTTCCGCGAATGTGAAGTACTTGTTGGTAGCCACTGATTACGCCACCAAATGGGCAGAAGTTCTGGCGACAAAGGATTGCACTTCTCATACGGTAGCCTCTTTCTTGTATGAGAATATTTTTTGCAGGTATGGCTGTCCAATTGAAGTTACAAGTGACCAAGGATCTCATTTTATCAACAAAACCCTAACTGAAATATTTGTGAAGTACAAAATTTTCCACAAAAAATCATGTGCTTATTACCCACGAGCCAATGGTCAGGCGGAAATCACAAACAAGGTACTCATCTCGCTCTTGAGGAAAATGTGCTATCTTCATCCCTTGACATGGGGCACTACCTACCTAGGTGTGGTATGGGCATACAGGACGGCATTCAAGGTAACCACAAAACATACTCCCTTCCAATTAGTATATGGTCTTGAAGCAATAGCTCCTTTAGAATTTCTAAAAGAATCAAGCAGAGTGGGACATCCAAGGATTGATAATTTACAAGTCATGAGTAACATCAATATGAACAGATTACATCAAGTGGAGGAAAAGAGGACAATAGCAGATTCAAGTCTCGAGAAGGAGCAGATAAAGCGAAAAGCATGGCACGACCGATATTTGTGGAAAACAGAAGTCAAGGAAGGATCATTGGTCCTGCTATATCAACCAAGGTTGTACAACAGGAAGGAAAAGAAGTTATCCACTGGATGGACATGTCCTTACAAGGTAAAAGAGATCTTTCCCCAAGGTGCGGTACGTCTCTCTACTCTTGAAGGGACCCAAATTCCTTTGGTGAACCGTTCACGTCTCAAACCCTACCAAGAAACAAAATGAGATAGTGAATCACTACTATAGGAACTCTGTAAATACCATGTCCTGTCTTGATGCTCTATTACACTTACTATAGTCCCCATCAATAAAACCCATCATCTCTATCCACTAGATCTCTCAATCATATGCATAAGTCCTTTTTGACATCTGAATTGGAGTCCATTTCTTTTTTTGATCGGTGTCAATTGTATGAATAGGTCATTTGATTCCCCTCCCCCCCCCCCAAAAAAAAAAAGTCGATTTTTTAGGCCAAATTTTTAAGAAAAGGTCGAATTGTTTTTTTTCAACCTTAAAAAAAAAAAAGTCGAATTTTTTAGTCGATTTTTTAGAGAAAGGTCGATTTTTTTTCCTCCACGTTTTAGTCGATTTTTTTTACTTCAAAAAAAAAAAGTCGATTTTTTTAGAGAAAGGTCGATTTTTTTTCCTCTCAAGTTCAAAAAAAAAAGGGGTCGATTTTTTTTGTGTTTGAGTCGATTTTTTCCCAAGTTTTAGGTCGATTTTTTATGGGTCTTTGTTAAGTGTTTAGGTCGATTTGTTCCTTTGGGTCATAAGTAAAAAATGACGCATTTTTCAAAGGGTGGTAGGTCGATTTTTTAAAAGAGAAGGTCAAATTCTTTTTAAGGTTTAGGTCGATTTTGATGTTCTTTATATGTCGAAAGACGATTTCGTTGAAGCTGTTAAGTCCAATTTTTGTCATGTAATGAAAGATGATTTTTTCCAAGATAGTCTACTTGTGAAGACCATTTTTTTTTCTAGAGTTAGTCACCTTGCAAAAAGTCGATTTTTTTCCATTCAATCCTTGCTGCTGCGCATCCATCCTTGCTCTGCGCATCCTTGCTGCTGCATCCATCCAGGCCTCAGCCGATCTCTCCAATCACCTGCTCACTGTTTGCTGATCTCTCCAGTCCATCGACTTGCTGAACTCTCCAGGAGCTGCTCACTCACTGCTGATCCCAGCTTCCAACTTAAGAGTTCTTGTGATCCCAGCTTCCAGCTTAAGAGTTCTTGGATCTCCTTCAGGAGATGAATCTTGCCTGCTGAAAATTGACCTTAGGCAGCAGCAAAGGTTCCTTTGTGTTGTTGTTCTACTTCTTACACAAGTAAAAATCTAGGAACTTGCAAGGTGAGCATTTAGCAGAAGAAAAGAGCAGCCAATCACAAAGTATCATGTCACATTCATCATCTTCAAGGAACTCAATGGGCAACAATGACTCCGATGATCACTCATACCTGCAAGATGTCGGTTTAGCCCAATCCTCAAGTGATGGAGAAGACTCACTCACTTTGATCGCCCACGATGCTCTTCCACCAGCATCTTTGGAAGTGATCTTCACGCGGATGAATTGCACACTATGCACCTCATAGAGATTGCCAAAGTATCGCCTACCAAAGATATTGCAACGGACGAGGTGATTGACTTCTTCGAGTCTTTCCCTCACTTTAGTGCAGGAACGCTTACCAAGAAAATGCTAAACAAGGTTGTGGGGATGAAAGAGTTAGAAAGGCTTCTGCCCGGGAGATCATACTCAGGAGTCGACGCAAGCAAGGTATGTGAGGAATGTGCAAAGTTGTTCACCGCCAACGATCTCTCAGAAAGGTACTATCACATCTTATGTGCATATCAGTATTTTATCCTCTTAAGAAGGGTCGGATCCAAGTTCCCGTTCAACAATGTGGCTGCTTGTGACGTGCTTTTATGTCTTGCCTGGGTGCGTCCATATCCCTTTCATCATCTAATATGGGCATCCATCATGGAAAAAAAGAAAAGATATATAGTACAGGTACAAAAAGACGCAAAGAAATTTCATGTCTACTCTTCTGTGATACTCTTGTGGCTAAAGGATTTACCGTCGAGACTTACGGAAATACCAAAGAATGTGGGTCAACCATCTTCCATCAAGCGCAATACATCCACTCCTGTCAGAAAGAAGCTCCTGGTAAAACGAGCACGAGTAAAAGGTGATGCATTAGAAGACATCCGAGCCCTTCCAATTGGTGATCAAGGTTATGCTGCAGCAAAAGGTACTCCTCCCCCTTCATCTTCACGTACATATGTGCGGAATAGGTTCACACCCACCATAGTGCTTCATATAATCCAACTACACCACCAACATCTCCTCCCATCTCCACTCCACATGCATAATCTCCTATCCACATTCCTTCACCACGTACGTCACCTTCGATTCAACCTACACCCATCCATGTCCCACGTATTCCCATACCTCCCATACCACCTCCTGTGCCATCACCAAGTTCACTTGCCCCCACCATCTTAGTTACCCCTTCAAGTTCACATATGCACTCCACTTCCACCCAACCCATGCATTCTAGCACACCTCCACTCGCACCTTGTTCTTCCACTCATGCACTTCCCGCATTAGAAAACATCCATATAGCAAATCTTCATGCAAGAAACACGTTAGAATCTCTCTCACTACTCCATGACTATCACAAAGGGATCTCCTCATTTGTGGGGGAGGCAAACCAACAGGTACTTCAGCTTCAGAGACGGATCACAGACTTAGAAGACCAGAACAAGCAACTAGAGAAGAACAACCAGGAACTCAAAGAGGAAAACGAGAAGTTGTAGAGGGAAGCAGCGTTCTATAAGGACATCCATGACAAAGCAAAAACTCTCTTTATGGCGGCCCAAAATGCACCCTAGTTAGGAATGGAAGTGGATAGCATTAGATGTTTCTTTTTACATTGTATCCGCCATCTTTTTGTCTAGTTACTTCCTTTTGTAAGAAGCATGTATGCATTTTACTTGCAAATGTCTTCCTTTTTCCGTATTATCTCTCACTTATATTCTTTCAAAAAAAAAAGAGAGAAGAAAAAAAAGAGAAAAAGAAAAGAAAAAAAAAGAAGAAGAAAAGAAAAGAGAGAAAAGAGACAAAAGGGAAAAAAAAAAGAAAAAAAAAAGAAAAGAAAAGACATCCATATTTTCTCCGAGGACGGAGAATGTCTAAGTGGTGGGCAACCTGTAGTGGGGTACTTTGATACACCCTTAAAATAATGTATTTTTTTGTTTTGCTTTTCAAGATGCAGAAGCCAAGCACAAGGCAAGTTACCTCGATTTCGAAGAAAAGGAGAAGGAGAAGAGGCAAAGAGCAAGAAATTGGAAGGGGGATCCAGCTCATGAAGTTGCCTATTTTCCCATTTCACCTATTTTCCCAAGTTGTCTAATTCCCATTTCACCTCTTTTCCCAAGTTGTCTAAATTCCCATTTCACCTCTTTTCCCAAGTTGTCTAAATTCCCATTTCACCTATTTTCCCAAGTTGTCTAAATTCCCATTTCACCTATTTTCCCAAGTCGTCTAATTCTCCCAGTTGTCTAATTTTCCTAAGTTGTCCAATTAGTCGATTTTCCTAAGTTGTCCAATTAGTCGATTTTCCCAAGTTGACCAAATAGTCGATTTTTTAGCCAAATCTCTAAGTTGTCTAATTTTCCTAAATTGACCAAATAGTCGATTTTTTTAGTCAAATTTGACAAGTTAGTCGACTTACTCAAAAGTTCACCAATTTCATGAAGTTAGTCTACTTACTTCAAAAGTAGTCTAATTTTTGAGAAAAGGGTGTACTTTTGATTTAGTCTACTTTTTCACTTGAAAAAGCGACTAAATTTCCCAGATCTCCATATAGTCTAAATTTTCAGCCTCTTACACGCGGAGAACTCATGGACGGTGGACGGCGCCGAATACAAAAATTTGGAAGATAGTGTCGGTGCAGGAAAAGTGGACCAAGAGGAAGCTTCTAGAGTACCAAAATTGTCAAAAGTGTCAGAGAGCCTGCCAAAGAAGAAACTAATTTTGTCCCCTTTTGCTATCCTTCACTTCCAGGAAAACTATATAAGTAGACCTCTTCTTCAACAATTGGAGAGACAGAGGCGAGGAGAAGCAGAGACAAGCTGAGAGAGAGACTTGAGGAAGGAATGCAGAGCTGAAGCTTTGCCTTCTTTTGTGTGTGTAGAGCTCTTAGCTTACCACTAGTGCTCCACCTGGTAGATTTGGAATCAGCTAGCTTGGCACTCTGAGTGAGTAGTGGGCAAGCAGTGATTGGCCAATCTTCTTGTGGGCAGCTAGTTGGAAGACTAGAGTCTTGAGCATGTATGTTTAGAATCGAAGTCCAGCATTGAGAATGCAGGTGTATGCTTATGTCTCCTAATCCTCTTTTGAGCTGTTTGTACTCCTAAACTCCTAATTTCAGCTTCTTTCTCTTATTTCATTGTGTCATTGTACATGCTATTTTTCTTCCCCATTGAGTCTTCAAATTGCAACCCACAGTGCATATTGCACTTAAGAGGACACACCAGATCGAGCATATAGATCAAGAAATTGATCTACATAAACCTCTTATTGCAAATCACCATTCAAGAAGGCAGTTTTTATGTTCAACTAATGCATTTTCCAACCTCGATGGGCAGCCAATGCAACCACGATACGAATGGTAGTCATCCATGAAGTAGGTGCAAAAGTTTCCTCATAATCAATGCCATATTGTTGCGCATATCCTTTGGCAACCAATCTAGCTTTGTAGCGATCAATGCTACCATCAAATTTTCTCTTAATCTTATAAACCCACTTTGTACCAATGTCATTCTTTCCTTTTGGCAATTCACATAACTCCCAAGTACCATTCCTATGTACGTAATCCATTTCCGATTGCATAGCACTCATCCATTGTGGATCATCACATGCATCTTCAAAAGAAAGTGGCTCTTCATTACATGCTGTAGCAATAAGAGAATAATCCACAAATTTGATGCATGGTGAGAGCTGGATCTTGTTCTACCAAGTAAAGGTGCACTCAATTTGTTGTCCTGCAAAGTTTGTTTCAACCACTTTGGCATAGATTGTGCACTCTTGATAGACATGCATTCATTATGTAATACATCTTCAACATGTACATCATGCGTGGGCTGAATCTCATGCTCATTTTCAGCCATATTTTGACGCAAATGTTCAACCATATGTGGCTAGAAATTTCCAGTAGTTTTGATAATTTTTGGCTGAAAAATTTCAGCCATGTTTGGCTGGAAATTCTCTTCATTTTCAGCACTATTTTGCTAGAATTTTTCAGCCCTTTGAGCCTGAGTTGGCTGGTCTACATGGCCATAGTCAAGCACACTATTTTGGAACAAAGGCATGAGTGTATCGAACATATCTTCTGAGCTAAGTATTGGCTAGTTTTTGCATTCAAGTAGAGGGAAAACTGAATTTTCAAAAAATACCACATCTCGATTCACATTAATTGTGTTCGTCAATGGATGATACAAACGATATCCCTTACTTTCAGCACTATAACCAACAAATATACATTTCTTTGCCTTGTCATCTAGTTTGTGACGTTGTTATGATGGCACAAGAGCATATGCCAAACAACCAAACACACGCATATGACTAACCATAGGCTTATGACCATTCCAAGCCTCATAAGGAGTGATGACTCTCAAAGCTTTTGTAGGGTGGTGACTCAACACATAGTTTGCACACATGACCACTTCCATCCAAAACTTATCAGGAAGATGCTTTCCTTTAACCATACATCGTGCCATTTCAAGTAGAGTTCTATTTTTATGCTCGATAACACCATTTTGCTGAGGTGTATATGGCACCGTACATTGGTGTGAAATACCTCTTTCATGAAGAAAAGCATTAAACTCATGTGACATGTATTCACCACCACGATCTGTGCGTATAGTCAAGAGCTTTGTGAAGAAAAATTTTCAACGATAGCTAAAAATGCTTTGAAGCAAGAAAATACCTCATTCTTTGCTTTCATAGGATACACCCATGTATGGCGAGTAGCATCATCAATGAAGGTAACAAAATATACATGCTTCCCAAAAGATGGAGTCTTGACGGGACCACATACATCACTATGAACAAGCTGCAATTTTCTTGTAGTGTGTGTATGACTATCTTTTGGAAAAGAAGCACGATGCATTTTTCCAAGAATGCGACCTTCACATGCATGCTTTTGAATGGACTCATTGAAGTTTAAGTGACGAAAACCAGCATGCCAAAGCTCCATTTCAGCCATGAAAGAGGTATGAGCACCTAAGGCATTCGAGGAAGCCCTCTTGTATATATCCATGCGATACAAGCCATTACATAATGTATCGGACATCACGATAACATGGCCATTGCTGAAATCATGAACCATACATTTATCATCAACAAAGTGTACATGAAGTACAACTTTGGCAATCAACGAAACTAAAATTAAGTTCTTCTTGATACCGGGCACATACAATGCATTTTTCAAGAGAATCACACCCCCATTTGCAGACGTAAGATCAATTTCTCCTACTCCAATGATAGGATAAGAGGCATTGTTTGCACACACCACATGTCCTCCTTTGGGTGCATATTTCAAAGAGGCAAAAAATCTTTTTCATGATGTTATGTGCCTTGAAGCACCACTATCAAAGAACCAATCGGAATCAACCTCACTCACAACCATACATTTAGAATGCAAAGAAGCATCATAATGATATGTAACAACACATGCCCAAAAATCTTGAGCCATGTTATCTTCATCATTCTTTGCATTTGCTGAATTTTCAGCAATAGACATGCCAGATTCCTTCTTCTTTTCATTGTGTTTAGCAAGATTTCTACACTCATCAATAGTATGACTAGCCTTTCGACAATATTTGCATCTCTTCTTCTTTTGCAAATTGGCATCATTAGAGGAATGAGTGGAAGAGGAAGCTTGAGGCTTTGGTTTTGATGAACCCAAAGCTGAATCATACTTGCTTTTCCCCTTTTGTGAGATAGCAAGTGCTTGCGTACCCTCAATTAACCACTCCTATTCACTCTAGATTGCTCTTCTTGCAAAAGAAGAGACACAACCTCATCAAATGCATACATATTAGAATTTCCTTTTGCAACCAAATGGAGTGTAGTAGCAAAGCTTTGAAAATATTCCGATAATCATTTCAACAATGTAGAAATGAGTGATGCATCCGGAATGATCTCATCTATGTTTGCCAATTGATCTTTCAAGTCCTTGATGCATGTCACATACACATCCATGGACTCATTTTCAGCCACACATACATCCTCAAGTTGCTTCCTCAAGTATGCAACACGTGCTTCATTATGCACGGCATACAAAGAAGCAAGAGTGTCCCATGCTTGTCTCGATATAGAGCATGACCGAATGTGTGGAACTATATGATGCTTCACTGGAAGTGCAATCAAAGCATGAGCTTGAGCATCTTTTCCATCCCATCTAAGCTGCTCCTGTGTAGGTGGAGAAGGAGAAACCACTGTACTCAAAGAAGAAGCTCCATCTGTGATAGTAGACTGTGAAGTAGAAGAACCTACGGGTCTTCGATCTACATATGCCACTATGTTCCAAAGTTGTTTAGCAACAAGAACATGCTTCATAATGTAAGACCACATCGGATAGTTGGGCCCATCAAGCTTATCTTCAGCTTGAAGCATGCCAAACAAGTCATTGCTTCCCGCAATTTAACAAAAGAACAAGAATGTGACAAAATTTTCACTTCAACGAACTCTGAAATGAATGCTGAAATTTCAGCTCACAAACCATCACTCTGATGGTGATTCTGACTGTATAAATGGCTTCGAAACGAGGTGAAACCCTAGCGCACCTGGTGAAAATGTTTCTTGGCTACTCGAATTCACTCTTCTATGCTCTGAAGTCAATTTGCACTATTAAAAGTGCACATGTGCGACGACGTGAAAAACGGAAACTTGAGAAGGAGCTGAACCTGCTCTGATACCACTGTTGGGTGTGTGTAGAAGTGCGAGAGACACAAAAGAAGCACACACAAGGAGCACAAATGCAACAAGACACATGGAGAAGACGATGGCTGGAATAGCTCTCTCTATTGACGATAAACTGAACTGAAGTAAGAGCTGAATAATATCCCTAAGTACAAAGTACCACCACATATGAGAATATCAAGTATATGGTAACTTGGGGAAAAAACCTCTAGCCAGCACTAGAGTAAAAAGTGCCCACGTATAGGGAAAAGGTTCACATCAAAGCTACTCGAGGAACACATAAGTGTAACACAAACCCCCTTGGATTGAATGATGTGAACACATAGAGGGAGAGACAAATCAACCCCTACAAGATAATAAGCATAAAGCTTTGTAAAAAGCTTAAAAATTTTCCCATGGAAGAGCTTTGGTGAATATGTCTACCACATTATCTTGTGCAGGGACATATACCAAATCAATATCTCCATCATGAAGGTGCTTTCTAATAGAATGATGATGAAATCTAATGTGCTAGATTTCTTGCAAACACAAATGCACTATGAAAATTAGTGAGAATATGCAAAGGTGCATCCATATCCATTCATGGATCCATCAATGAGCATTTCAGCCATATCCACTTAACTCTAACAATGATACTGCCTTGTACTCAGCTTCACAACTCGATGTGGCCATTGTAGGTTGCTTCTTAGTCAAACACGATATGCATGATCCTCCAAGGAAAAGTCAATCATCTTTAGTGGATATTCATGTATCATAATAACCAAGCCAATCATTATCTATAAAATCATGCAAGTGTGGTTGAGCATCTCTACCATAAAAGAGACCCAAACTTTGCTAATCCTTAGTGCTAGGGATAAATAAATCAAATCAACTTGAAAATTGAATATTATATATTTTACCTTATGGTACATACATAAATTAAACATCCCACAAATTGTTGATAAAGAGAAGTATCAAATGCATCTTTTGAACTTTCAATTGAAACCTAAATCCTATTTCCATTGCTATTGAAATGGGCTTGCAATCTTCAAAGCCAAAATGTCACGATAATAATCCAAAAGACCAAGATATGTGAAAACACTATAAGATCATCCTCATTTTTGCATAGATAAAGTGTGGTTTCAAATGGACTACATGTAAAACCAAGATCAACCAAGTGCTTATGTATTTTTTCATACCATGCACATGGAGCTTGCTTAAGTCCATACAAAGCCTTATGCAAGAAGAAAACCATATGCTCTTGATGTTTGATAGAAAATCCAAGAGGTTGCTTCAAATACACCTCTTCTTGCAAATGTCCATTGAAGAAGTATGTTTTTGTATCGAATGGATGCATTTTTCAACCACAATGGGTAGCCAATGCAATCAAAATATGAATGTTAGTCATGCATGAAATAGGTGCAACAGTTTCCTCATAATTAGTGCCACATTTTTGCAAATAACCTTTCGCAACTAATTTGGCCTTTAAGCAATCAATGCTACCATCTAACTTTATTTTAATCTTGTAAACCCCAATTATTACTCATGGCATTCTTACCTTTGGTAATTCGCATAACTCCCAAGCACAAATTTTTTGAATAGAATCCAGTTCCAATTGCATAGCAAATATCCAATTTGAATTTTCATATGCATCTTCAAAAGTGAGCGGCTCTTCATTACATGCATTTACAATAAGAGATACATCCAAAAATCACTTAATGCATGGTGAGAGTTTGAACTTATTCTATCAAGCAAAGGAGCACTCAATTAGCTATCTTGCAACGTCTTTGGCTTTTGCATAGATTATGCATTCTTGATAGACATGCATTACTCATGTAATACATCGTCAAAATGTACATCATTTCTGAGCTAAATATCATGCTGATTTTTAGTCATGTTTTGCTACAAATTTTCATTATGTGTGTGGTTGGAAATTTTTAGCCATGTTTCACTGCAAATGTTGGAGTTCTTTAGCCATAATTGGCTGGATTTTTTTTTTTACTTATCTTTGGCCACCGATTTTTAGCCAAGTTTGGCTTAAAATTCTCAGCCCTTTGAACCTCATTTGGATTAGCCCTACAAGTAGTTTATGTCTATTTTTTACTATGTTGACCATTTTGGTGTGAACAAGGCGATCTATTTTCGTACAAATATCAATGAAAGCTCATTTTTGTAGACTTTTGTCATTGTAAATAGAGAGATCTTGTTTAGAAATCATGGAGCTTGCCTTTTTTTATCATTTTTCTCAGATATAGTTTGGCTCTTTGGAGAGGTATGTGGTGAGAAACATGTGTCATAGGGGGTTATATAGCTATGGAGTAGTCTTTTCCTTGTGTTGGATGCTTCATACACGCATAGGAATAGCATGTATCTGGTCTAGTCAAAACTCCATATTTTGGAAAGCATGTATACTTTGTTACCTTCATTGATCATAAAACACACCATATTTGGGTGTATTCTATACAAGCAAAGAATGAAGTATTCCTTTTTTTTTTTAATATGTTTAGCTATGGCTGAAAATTTTTGTGGCAATAAGCTTTTGAATCTTTGCACAGATCATGGTTTTGGATACATGTCACATGAATCTAATGTTTTTCTTTTTAAAGGAGGTATTTCTCACCAATGTATAATGCCATATACATATCAACAAAATGGTGTTGTAGAGCATAAGAATAGAACACTTGTTGAAACGACATGATGTATGGTTAAAGGAAAGAGTCTTCTAGATAAGTCTTGGATGGAAGTGATCACGTGTGCAAGCTACATCATTGTCCTAAAAAAGAATTGAGTTATTACACCTTATGAGGCTTGGAATGGGTGTAAGCCAATGGTTAGTCATGTGCATATATTTTATTTTTGGCATATGCACTTGTGCCATCACAAAAATGTCAAAAACTTCATGAGAAGACAAAGAAATGTATACTTGTTGGATATAGTAGTGAGAGTAAAGTTTATCTATTATACCATCCATTAAAAGACAGGTTTATTGTAATTCAAAATGTAGTATTTGCTGAAAATTCAGCTTACCCTTTACTTGAATCAAAATTTCATTCTAACTAGTTTATTGAGCTATCTAAGCTATCCAAAATTGATATCATTACATTTGAGAGTTTTCCCATGCTTTTTGGTAATCACAAAATTGATATATGTCATAAAATTAGATTTATCATAAAAGAGAAATTAATTACAAAGGGGTTTCTTCTTCAAAAAACTTTGAAGTGCTTGAACTGCATCTCTTCCATTCATCGCTCCATCTTTGACTTCTTTGCAATAGGCCATCTTTGTCGGATGTGCTTGTAACAATTAATCTTCTAATTAACTTAAATAGGAGAACCTATAAGTTTGATACTATCCACCTTGAACTTAATGATTGTATCTTTCATCTACTTACTTTGAAAAAGATTTATTCCTTCTTTTGTAAGATAGTTCACATCCATAAGAAGTATGTAAGTTGGCCCTAATCACTGTTTTTAATTTCTTTTTTTTCATTCCAAATTTGATCCACCTTATGCCTTACATTCCATTGTGTGTGAGTTTGATATCATCAACATATAGACAAATATATTATGCCATCTATTTCATTGATTCACCAATCTTTGGTTGTAGTTATACTAAGAAGTATTGTAATGGTTGGAATCTTTGGCACAGGTGAGAATGTCCCATCATAATCTATACCCTATGTTTGTGAATATCCTTTAGCTACTAACCTTGCTTTATATCTGCATGTAATGCCATTAAAACTTCCTTTGTATACCCAACTAGATCCAATTATCTTCCTATTTGGAATCTTAGGTACTAATTCCCTAGTTTGATTCTTTGCTAATGTTTTGGTTTCTTCTTTTGTTGCTTGGTTCCATTCAAGTTTCTTCTAGGATTCTTTTAATGTTTCTCGTTCTCCATTCATTGAATCTTTTGTCCTAAATATTGAATGTTCAGTTACTAATGAAGCATCATATCCATAACTTCCAAGTTTTTTCTTCTCTCTAGTTGATCTCCTTAGTACTTGACTAGATAACAATGTAATATCTTTATATTCTTGAAGTTTTGCTTTGCATTTTAGACCTATTCCTTGTGAATCAAATGTTGATGAGCTTAGTATGCTTCTCATTCACTTTCTTCTTCATGAACCTACATATCGTGCCCAATTCGAATCACAATGCAACTAGAGATGATTCTTCTTCATAGAGAATACCATAATCAATGGTTCCTTTCACATACCTGAGTATCTACATGCTTGCCTTCCAATGAGTTTGGCAAGGCTTACGAGAGAACATGCTTACTACTCCAACAACATAGGAGATTTTTGGTTTGCTATTGCACAAGTAGATGGACTTCCAACCAATTTCCTGTATCTTCCAATATCTACTATAGGTGAAGTACATTCATTAAATAATTTTGTGTTGACCTCCATAGGTTTAGAAATTTCCTTTGAATGCTCCATGTCAAACGCCTTTAAAATCTATCTTTCATACTTTTGTTGAGGGGTGCAAATATTCTCTGTTTCCTGAAATAATTCAAGGACTGAGCAGTAATGCATTAAGCCCAACTTTGTTATTTCAAATTCTAAACTCAGGGCATCTCTCATTTGTTGAAGAAGAGCATCATCATTTCCTATAATCACAAGGTTACCTACATAGTACAAGCACAATTGTCTTCCATCCTCTCTTTAGAACATAGAAGTTAGCATCAGAACCACATCTCTTGAAACCAAGATCCAAGAGATACTTATCTATCCATTGGTACCATCTAGGGGCTTGTTTCAGCCCATAAAATGCCTTCTTAAGCTTACATACGTTGTCCTTTGAATGGAAGCCTCAAACCTAGGTGGATGAGACACATATACCTCCTCCTTGAGGTCTCTATTCAAGAATGCTGATCTGACATCCATGTGGCCATTGTTTATGCACAACCACACTTAGTACTACTCGGATAGTAGTCACCCTTGCAGTCGAGGAAAATTATTTACAAAAGTCAATCCCTTCAACTTGTGAGTAGGCCTATGCAAGAAGTCTTGTTTATACTTCTCCAAAGTACCATCAACCTTGTACTTTAGCTCCAAATCCACTTGGTGCAAATGACTTTGTGCTTAGGGGTTTGATCCACTAGCTCCCAAGTTCCATTATTCATGATATTTTCATATTCTATTTGCATGGCAGTTCTTCAATTTGGATCATGGAGTGCCTCTTCCACATTGGTTGGTTCCTTTACTTGTTCTTGAATGAGCTCGTCCATCAAGGTTGTATTTACAATATTGGTGCTTGCCCGTCTTTGATCCTCTATTCTCTATGACTACCTTGGTCCCTCTAGAACCTATTCTAGTGACTCTACGATGAGGTTTGCAAAATCATAGAGCTTCCTGACCCAAGGTAGCAATGGTTTTTCCGCTTGAGTAATGACAAGTTACTGACTTTCATACTTATCATCTGAAGATGATGCTCCCTTCTCTTATGTAGAAGGTGTAGCTTTTGGGCCAGGTTCATATGGATTTCCCCTTTGCCTCATGATAAAGTGGAAGCTCTCTTTTCTCCCTCTATTGCATTCAACCACTCCTCCTTAAACACCACATCGTGACTCACCATGATATTCTTAGCCTGAGAGTCCGAAAGCATATAAGCCTTATTATTCTCGTTGTACCCTAAGAAGATACATTTGATGCGTATTGGTTGAAGCTTTTTTCTCTCTTGATCTCAAACATGTACATAACATTCACTTCCAAATACTTTGAAATGGAAAACAGATGGCTTTTTACATTGTGGATCTCTTCTGGAGTCTTCCCCTCAAGTGCCTTGATGTAGCCTCCATTCAATATGTAGACAACCATGATGACAACCTCTGCCTAAAATTAATTTATCAAACCCTTTCCCTTCAACATGAACCTTGCAATCCCCATGAGTTCGATTATGATGTTCTACAACACTGCTTTCTTGAGGGATATGTGCCACTATGAGTTGATGCTTGATTCCTTTACTCTTGTAGAACTCTTCAAACTCTATTTATGTAAACTCTCCACCCCCATCTATTATAAATTTCTTCATCTTCTTCCTTGTTTAAGTTTTGACAAGTTGATGCCATTCTATCGTGATTGAAGTACACTCACATCTTCTTGCTATAGTTTCCGATAAGTAACATGAAGTAGGAAGATCCCCATAAGGCCTATGTATTCATTTTTTTGCAAAAGTCAGCATGAACCAACTCTAGAGGATAGCATGCTCTGTTCTTGCTTTGTTGTGGAAATGGCTTCCTTTGTTTCTTGCCCATCATGAAAGCTTCACATGGTTCCTTCATCTCTGCAATTGATGGTAGGTGTATAACCATACCCCTGTGATGCATCTCCTTTAGTATAGGGTATCCATTATGGCCGATCTCTCATGCATAGCTCACTTGTGCCCACACTTGTAGTTACATGAAGATAAAGGCTGAATTCCATCTTCCACAAAACATCATGTCTAACGAGAATGCGTTTAGCCTCTTGATGATAGATACAATAGCCTTTGCTAACAAAATTGTACCTTACAAAAATACATTTCATTGCCTTGTCATTCAGTTTTCTATGTTGTTGTTTAGGTACTAATACAAGTGTAAGAAAACCAAAAACATGCAGATGAGCAATAGATGGCTAGGGGCCATGCCAAGCCTCCTATGGAGTGACAAACTACAATGCTTTGGTGGGACACCTCTTAAGTACATATTTTGCATGCATAAAAACCATTTTACATGCTGATAGATATTCAACTATAACTAGAAATTGTTTAAAGCACATAACCACTCTAGACTTCGCTTTGAAAAGATAAACATATGCATGCTTGGAAAAGTCATCAATGGAGGTCACTAAGTATAGGTAATTTTCAAATGAAGGTGTTTGCATAGGACCACAAACATCGCTATGAACAAGCTGTAGTTTATATGCAACTTTGATTGAACCATCTTTGGGAAGGAAGAATGCTCCATTTCATTGCGAATACAATACTCGCATACATGCTTCGAAGATGCCTCAAGGTTGGGTAGAGAGGACACCATTTCTAGAGCCCACAACATAAAATGCGAGAAACAATAATGACATCACCATTCCAGAGATCATGAATTGTACATATGTCATCAACAAATTTAACAACCATGCCCATCTTGGCTAGTGCTCAAACAGATAACATATTTTTCTTGATCCCTTGCACATATAAGGCATTGGACAATGTGAAATAACTACCATCAAAAGTAGTAAGAATGATTTTTCCAACTCCCTTGACAAGATAAGAGGAGTTGTTAGCACATGTGACAAGTATTTCCTGAAGGAGCAGGCTCAAATGAAGTGAAGAAATTGCATTGCAAGGTATTATGTTTATTATCGACATACACTGCTCATGAGAAGATGAACTGTAGCTGCAATCAGTAGTAAATACCCATTCTTCACTCTGAACAAGGTTAGCGGACTTTGTTTTATATATAGAGAGTTTTGCAAAAACCATTCTAGTTTAGGAAAACTCTTGATGACAGGATCATTTGCCTTACAATACTTGCATAATTTTTTTTGCATTTGTGTTTTCTTATCATCTTTTTCTTTCTTCTTTAACTATGCAACATTAGCAGATTTTTGCTTAGTAATAGACAAACTCCATTTATCTTTTCCCTTCAGACTAACTAAGAAATCTTGATCTCCAAGTTATTCTCAACAACCAACATATGGAATACATCATTGCTTTCAACCATGGCTAGTGACTAAATACCTTGATGTAGAAAATCGATTGTACCTCAAAAAGCTGAACAAAAATACCTGGTTGAGCTATGCTAGACTATAGCAGACTTTGAGATGCTTGTACTAGTGAATCGAGAACTGTATATATGTTTAGGGAAAAAGGATGAAATTTCTTGCATTCTTGTTGCAATAGTGTCTTCGATGGCCGAAATTAGCTCAAATCAAAATTTCGGTGCCACACAACAAAGTTGTTTTGAACTCCTAATTACCCTGAGTATGCTCACCAATTTTCGTGCGATTCAGAGACTCTGACCAACACAAGGAAGAAGAAGAAGCTTGGAGAACAACATTACACTAAAGAAGCTTTGAGAACAACATAATACTAAAGAAGCTTTGAGAACAACATAATACTAAAGAAGCTTTGAGAACAACACAAAACTACTTGTATTACCAAGTGAATGTACAAAGATAGGGATCCATTAGAGCTATAGATGTATATACAAGTATGGGAAAAAACCTCTTAAAGAGGGAAAAAAGTGCCCCGGTGGTCCTAAGTGTGTTCACACACATCACTACCAAAATATATTAGCATTTAGCTAGCCCGAACATGGGCAACCATATCCTATGCACTTGGACGAGTTCTTTGATCTAGTGTTAGAACGGGTGACCATATTCTATGCATTTGGGAGAGTGCAAATGTACCGTTTATGACTTCATAATCATAGGGAAAGCCTGATTGATTACCTTTTGAGCTTTGTCTTAATTGCATGGCCCTTTATCTATTAGTTGAAGCACTTTGAGACATGGGATCGACGAGTAGTTGGTCTACCTGTCCAGATCGAGCCCTATGAGGAAAGATTAGATTTCGAGATAGCACGACTGGCCCATTTTGATGTAGTCCTAAGTAAGAAGCGGCATGCTAGGAAACAACTAGTCATAGACTTTGTTTCACATGTTTACGAGTTTGAGTATGAGGAAACGTGATTACTCTTTTGTGGAGAACTAGCTCTCCAAGAGACATGATTTATGACTGCAACCAAGCTTCTCAAGATTGATGGTGAGGATATTTATTTTCTATATTTTACGTATTCATCTTGTATAATGATGAATTCTTGCAGTCCTAGAATTTCCAACTCGAATGCTCAAGTACTTTCAAATAAAGTAAGAGAAGAATTCTAAGAGTTGTTATTAAACGAATTACCTTCAGGTTTATCTCCTTGCAGGAATATTGAGCATAGGACCGAATTGGTTTCAAGAGCAAGTCCGACTGCTCAATTGCCATTTTGTATGAGCTTGTGTCAGGAGGAAAACGAAGTCTGCAGGGTTGTGGACGAGTATAAGGAGAAAGGGCTTATCAGACCTAGCTATTTGCCCTTTGCAGCACCAGTTCTTCTAGTGAAGAAGAAAGATGGATCTTATAGGATGTGCGTCGACTACAAAGAACTCAATAAGATTACCATCAAGCGTAGGTATCCCATGCTCAGGTAGAGATCTCCTTGATGCTCTAGGTGGATCAATTGTATATAGTACAATAGAGTTGAAAAGTGACTACCATCATATTAGAGAAAGAGAAGGATGTATATAAAATAGCTTTCAAGACCCGCTTTGGGCATTATGAGTATTTAGTTATGCCATTTGGTTTGACTAATGCACTTGTACGATGTTAATGTATGATATTTTACGTCCGTTCATTGGAAAATTTGTTATGGATTTTGTAGATGATTTATTAGTGTATAGTAGGTTTCTACATGAGCATGAAAGTCACTTGATTGGTGTTAGATAAACTAAAGGAAAATCGATTGTTTGTTATGCCATTTGGTTTGACTAATGCACTTGCTACTTTTATGATGTTAATGTATGATATTTTATGTCTGTTCATTGGAAAATTTGTTGTGGATTTTGTAGATGACTTGTTAGTGTATAGTAGATTTCTACATGAGCATGAAAGTCACTTAAGATTGGTTTTAAATAACTAAAGCAAAATCGATCTTCTCATCTAAGAGACAATAAACTGAATATCAAAGCCAATTATGCATAAGTAAATCAAGCATCCAACAGCCCACAGATGCAATCTTCAAGGCGAAAACATTGCAATAATGTGTCAATATATTTTGTTTGATACAGATATTCCCCCTCACCTTGCATAAATTGAATGCCCAAATTCAACAATATGCTTCTCATTAGGACCAATGAGCACCATGTCATCGACGTACATAACAATGGTGAGAAGTACATCATCTTCACACTTAACATATAAGGTGCTCTCAGTTTGACTATTCTCATATGGTCAATAAGTAGGCATGAATCTTTTCATACCAAGCATGTGGTGCTTGCTTCAAACCATATAATGCCTTTTTCAACTTGCACACTTTGTTTTCATTCCCTTTTCGCACAAAACCAGGAGGCTGAAATACATACACTTTTCATGTAAGTCACCATTGAGAAATGCAATTTTAATGTCGAACTAATGTACATTCCAACCATGATGAGCTTTGAAAGCACACAAATGCTACAAACAATGGTCATTCAACAAGTGGCTTCAAAGGTCTTATCAAAATCAATTCCCCTCTCTTTAGCATGACCCTTTGCAACAAGCCTAGCCTTATAACTGTCAAGTGTTCCATCAGGCTTAGATTTGAGCTTGTATACCCATTTAGTACCAATGCCCTTTTTGCTTGGAAGCAAACTACATAAAGAATAGGTACCATTCTTGATAATAGCATCATATTTTGATTGCATAGCAGACATCCAATTTGTTGAATTTTATGCTTCATCAAAAGAAACAGGTTCATTCTCATCACAAGGAGTAGAGGAAGCCATAGCATAGCAATTTGATGCAAAAGAAGCACTATGAGAGCCTGAATGAGTACGATATGACAGAGGTGCATCTAATTTGCTATCTCTCAAACTTAACACCACCCATTTAGACATAGTTTTTGCCTCCTTATATCAACTCTCTCATCAACAAGCGCATCATGTAAATCTCCATCAGAAATGGAATGATCTGCATCCTCATGTGGAACCTGTAAAGGCTGAGAATTGCCTCATTTGGACTAGTACTTGACTGTCTATGTGTAAAAAGAGGGAGCAAAGTGTCATGCATATCTTTGGAGCTAATTGATGGCTCCTTAGTACATGAAAGTAATAGCTGAATTGCATCTTCCACAAAAACAACATCATGGCTAACCAAAATGTGTTTAGTCTTTGGATGGTACAAACGATAGCCTTTACTTTCATATATTTACCTAACAAAAATAGTGAATGCATTTCAGATCGGTCGTCCAATTTCCTTTGTTGTTGCACTAATGCATATGATGAAGAACCAAAGACATGTAGATGAGCAACATAACACTTGTAAAATACATATGCTTTGGTGGGATACCTATAAAGTACATATGTTGCACACATAAGAACCTCAAGTCAGAAGCTGTGGTAAAGCTTGACTTTTGACCATACACCTTGCCAATTCCGTGAGAGACCTGTTTTTTCTTTTAGAAATTCCAATTTTGTTGAGGTATATATGACACTGAACACTAATGTTTTATCACATGCTCAACCAGAAATGCATTAAAATAAGAGAACATGTATTACCTCCCTTGATCAGAATGAAGTGTGCCCAATTTAAATGTTGATATTTTCAACCATAACTAGAAATTGTTTGAATGAAGCACATAAACACTTCCGACTTTGCTTTTAATGGAAATTTCCATAATTTTTCCATACTTCAACCATACGACAAATGCATACGGGTACGGAAGTACGGAAAAAGTATGGTTGAAAATACCATACGTGAACAAAAAATAAAGTGGGAAAAAATTAAAAGGTATGTTGTAGGTGTAATAAAGTATGCAACAACATATAAAATATCAGATTTCCCACTTATAATACACATAAAATTAAGACTTAAGAGAGGAGTTTAGAGCGAACATGATTCCCGACATGATGAAATGTAAAATTCAGATTCTTCTCTTATAAAATGGAATAAATAAAAACTCAACACACAATACTTTGGAGTAAAAAAAATCCATTACATTATGTAAGCTGAAATGGAAGCAGATCAGCTATGAATGAGAGTTAGAGAGTGAAGACTATGCCTCATCAAGACTCTCATCCTCATCGTCATCCTCATCCTCACCCTCATCCTCATCAAGTGTAGTAGATGTGCTAGCAAGAGAGGTGGATGGCTACCCATGAGTAAATGACATACCTTTCTCATTTGCAACACTCTCTACTAGTTCTTGGATTCCAAGTAGGCACTCATCATCTTTTTCTTTTGCAAGCATATCCAATGTAACCTCCATCCTCTCATATTCTCTATCTTTAATTTTAGAAAGCAATCTCAAGTTAGTATGCATGTATACAACTTCTCTACATATGATAGAAGAAGTCTATTTCTTCTTTTAGTGTGAATGAGAGAATAAGTGCTCCCATTTGTGTCACAAGGAGAGGCACATGAACCTTGTGAGAGTACTTTCAAAGCAAGAGATTGCAACATGGGAGTGGAGGCTCCAAATGTTTCCCACCACTTCTTGCATCCTAGTTTCATCCTTTGCAATGACTCTTTGAAACATTCCAAACCCTCTTTTATACATGTCGAACTCATCAATCAGCCTTCCTTGCATGACTGCCTCCATTTGTGTAACTTTCTAAATGATTCAGCCATCCTTCATTTACCTTAAGATCTGCATGCTGATTTTTCCCTCTCCATATAGGATGCAATAGATAGCCAACTGCATGTAGAAGAGTGTGAAACATATTCCACCTATCAATGCATAAGTCCATAACATCCTTCATTCTTGCTTGATCTATATCATGCATGCTTCCCAATTGCTTTACCATGCGATATATCAATTCATGAATCAACCCCATAGTTGCACCTTCTCGATCAAGCAAACACAAAATTTTCAAAATAAGGGTACATATTTTCACAATTACCTTGCATTCGTTCCAAAACAAAGATGAAAATACAATGTCATGCAGATCATTTGCCATTAGTGTCTTAGACACTTTCATTTGTATATATCTGCCATCAATCAAAAGCTTGCGCAACTCCTGCATATATCTTTCATCTAATAAGTTACTCAACATAACAAAGTAATATGCAAACCTTGCTGGGGATGGCTTACAAGTCCTTTGAGCTATGACTTCTGAAAATAGACAAGACACTACTTTTCCTTGTCACATAATTGAAAACGTTACTTGCTTGAGATATTGTTTTAGCAACCCACACAAGTTTACCTATGTCTTCAAATAGTAAGTCAAGGCAATGGCATGCACATCTAGTAAACATGATTATTGGTCACTCTTTCTCAACCATTTCACCTGCATGAATACAATTGGCTGCATTATCCATGCAAAACTACACCACGTTTGTGGGACCAACATCAAGTATGACTTTTTTGAAATATTGAAATATAAAATCACCACTTTTCACATATCCGTTTGTATCCACAAATTTCAAAAAAACTACACCACCAATGGATATTGCCATAAAGTTAATGACAGGTCTATTTCATGTATCAGACCAACCATCACTAACTATAGTGTATCCATATTTTTCCCATTGTTCACGCATACCCATCAAATCATGGTCCACTTGCTTTACTTCCTCAATAAGCTCAGATTCTCGCAATTCAACAGATATGGGTGGCACAAATGAAGATCCCACTCTTCCAATCGCACGTACCATATCTAAAGAAATATGGACTTCTTACTTTCCAGTGTGGTATATCTTCTGCATAAAAAAACCGACGCAAAGTAATTCTTGCTTGCTTTCTTTCATGATTTTTCATTACAACATTCAATTCTCCCATAGGCATAGAAGCCTTGCGCTTCTTACATGAAACATCACATTCTTGTACATGAGTACTTTCTCCACTTCCCATTGATGAACCACCTGTTAGAATACGATCTTCCATATCATCAATGAGTGCATCTCCTAAAGCATCTCTGTCACGTATCGTAGAAGCACTATTGCTGCTTGCCTTCGCATGCAAGTGCATTTTGTGCACTCTATCTTGGATCTCTTTTGGGACTTCTTTGCAAGCAACAACTCCATGTCCAATGAGTCCTAAAAGATGTGTGTGAATACACAATGATGTTCTATCCCATTGATGTGGACAAAACTAACATTTGCATGTGTATTGTCTCTTTCCAAGTGCCTTGACTTGGGAGACGTATTCCCATTCTATACACTTGGACTGACCCATATTTCAAATGATATAAATTCTGCAAGAACACAAAAATGATCATTAAACATTGAAATGAGAAATGGTTCATGGAATAGTTTCTAACAATTATTGTTAGATAATTACATTGGGATATGAAATAATTTTGTAATTTTATAGTACATCATACAAACATGCATGAATAATGTTTATAGCCTTACAATGTTTGAATTTATAATCTTAATATATACATAATGTGTACTGTACTGTTTGTTACTGTACTATACTGTATAGTAGCAGTACAATACAAGTTATTCAAAATTAAGATTATGAATTTAAATAATTACAAGGCGATAATCATTATTCATGCATGTTTGTATAATGCATTATAAAATTATGATATTATACCGTATCCATAATCTATCTATCTAACAGTATACCAACGTTCAATTATAAAGTGCATACTACACATCATTTTTTTTGTGATTCGATTTGACACAGTGCTACCCTCTCATGCAGCTTAAAACACCAAATAAATTGGGACACTTACTATGATTGACATTCTATAGACAGTTCAACATTCTTAAAAATGTTTCTTCGGATGAATATTCCTTTTCGATTACTCTCAGTTTCCAATAAAATCTTCAATTACTTTAGAAATGTTATAACATAAGGGATTGCAATTAGAGATTAGATGCAAACAAAGTTGATGTTAAAAAATGCATGATGTGGAATATTTTCTAACAAAATAAGGATCAAGTTTTGATGAAATATGACAAGATCATGATGTAAGATCATGCAAGCTCAAGTGTAGAGGAATTTACACAAAGTATGACAATCGCAACTTCAACTATATGAGGCAAAAAAAAATCAAAGTGTTTTGAATAATTTATCTTCCATAATTTGAATAACTAAAACATGCTATGATTGAGAGAATGAATAAAAAAGACTATGACACTTAATCAAGGAAAGAGGGATTGACTCAGCGTAAAAAAAAAAGGCTATCTTGCGATCAAATATGGGGTATAATAGTGTCCCGCATAATTTGAACAACTAAACCATGTTATGATTGAGGGAATGAACAAAAAAGAATATGGAACTTAGTGAAGGAAAGAAGAATTTAATGGACATAGAAAATAGCTTTAAGCCTTGTTGAAATCTGACGTATCGATGGCGATGCACCACAATGCACTCTCCTTCTCAAGAGCTCCATGATGATATCAACGGAGTAGAGAACTCAGCTCCAAGTGCCACACAAGGTACTCTGCACAGAGGCTATAAAATACATAGAAAACACAGCACACAAGGTGCACAAACATAGACTTCTTAGGTGTTACAAAATGTGGTTGAACTTAGGGTCTATAGCTGACTAGACCACCATATGTTTTATTAAAGAACATATACAAAGAAGTGTCCAGTGGCCATTTGGCCTTTCACATGGACACTAACAATAACAATCTTCCACTAAAGGCCAATATGGCCAAACTAACTATGGGAAAATAATAAAGAATGATAAAGAATACCTGAGTGTAAGTATATAAACTATACCTCCTACCTGATGCGCATGTTACACAGTATACAAGTGACTATGTAAAATCATGAATCAAGTAATCCCCATCAAGTGACAACAGTGCCGAAAGCTATCTTGTGGTAGAGCTTAAGTCAAAGAATCTGCAACATTATCTCAAGTATGAACCTTCTCAAGAATAATGCACTCAATGGCTAAGAAATTCCTAATGAAATGACACCTTACCTCAATGTGCTTGGTCTTTGCATGATAGACAAAATTCTTAGCCAAAGTGATGAAACTCCATCTATGAAAGTGAGAAAGTAAAGAGAAGCACCTAATGACCTTGTGGGGATAGGACCACACACATCTGTATGAACGAGATCTAAAGGCTGAATTGAAGAGTCAATGTGCATTCTATGCACATTTTTCGTTTGCTTGTGATTCTTTCCTTGGTAAAAATCATGCAAATTATATGCATCTCCACTTTAGGTGCCAACCATAGATTTTCTACAAATCTCCTCACTCAAGAGTGCTCCACATATGTCATCATAAGTTTACCACCAAGTGCACTATTGCTAATAGCTGTGAAAAACGTATCCCATGATGATGCCAAGGTGCACAACAACAAGATTGCTTTCATTTCATTATCCATATCCATTTTTTGAGCATGTAACTGGGAGAATATAGCATCAAACTCATTTAGATGAGCAGCAACACTATTTGTGTCCTTCATGCAAAGTTCATATAACTTTCTCATCAAATACACTTTATTTGATGCCGTCTCTTTTTCATATGTATTGCATAACTTCTGCCAAAGCTCCTCTACACTTTCACAGTCTAATGTTGTAAAGTAAACATTATCTACCAAGTGCAATCGAATGGTAGACTTGGCCATTTCATCTAACTCATCCCAATCATCTTCATCTAACTCATCCCAATCATCTTCATCCATGTCAAGAGGTATCTTTGAGATTCCATTTAATATCTTTCATTGCCTCCTTTGAATCAACACATCTTTAATCTGATTCTTCCATAGAGTAAAGTTTGTGCCATCAAATTTTCGGATCTTGAAATGGTCTTCGCCCTGCAAGTTATAGCTCCTCCTCGGAACACTGACACTAGACCCTGATCCATAGATGTGCCTGAGACCTCTGAAGCCATGATGGTAGATAACTAAATAGAATGATAATGAAGCTGGAAGGGTCCAAACACCACTAAGCGTCAAAGAAGGATGACCAAGTACCATATCCTGGGAGAGAATTCAACAATCTTTCCAAAAAAATGAATTAATGAATAGTAATGACCAACCATAAGGATTATGTGACAATAAATATGCTCACACCAATAAGTGTATTAATGAGTAAATCGACCACTGTATAGTTGACAAAACCAGAAAATCTGGAAAACTTTTATCAAAGTATCCTCTACAAAATGAGCGTATGAATAGTGTCAAAATCTCATAAAACTGCATGAACAACTATCATATATCCATAGTACGAACGAGAAAATTAATTCGTGAGAATTAATTCGGAAATTAATCGTTGAATTTGTTTAGTTCGTTAAGACCCAAAATAAAATTCGAGAATTTTATCCATATGGAGAGAATTTTATTTTATACATATAAAGAGAGTGTGTGTATATATACACACACACATGTATATATGTATGTATGTATGTATGTATGTATGTATGTATGTATGTATGTATGTATGTATGTATGTATGTATGTATGTATGTATGTATGTATGTATGTATGTATGTATGTATGTATGTATGTATATATATATATATATATATATATATATATATATATATATATATATATATATATATATATATATATATATATTAGATGCATGCATGAAATTATGAATTATATCGGATAATTAAGCAAAATGCTTGCATGTAAACATCTTAATGCTCAATTAGAGATAATTTAAAACATATTTCACCATTGTATAATTCATTATTCAATTGGGAGATCATAATTTATCACCATTGTCAAAATCATAAACCTAAAATACCATACATAATACATAAGATCATAGATGACAAACATTAGATTTATAGACCATTATATGAAAGTACAATACATAATATATGAGTCTATCATGTTTAGTGACTCATGTGACATGTTTTAATAAAACAATCAAGATACAATAGTCAACATCATCATGTATAATATTCTCACTATCATAACCAAAGAACATGCAACTTAAAAATATCTTCAAAATTTTTACATCAAAAGATTTTATAAAATTTGTGCCCAACGAATTAATTCGCGAACGAATTAAACGAATTTTACTTCAGGGAAAAAATTCACGATTTTTTTATACTATCCAGTAAAGTCTTTATGCAAAAACGTCACCGCTATATCAATGAACACCTGGACATGCATAAGCGATATCCATAGAAGCATACATAGTGTATATATGCTCAATATATGCAGTAAAATGACACTGAAATGTTGAATGCATAGCCCAAAAACTAGCCAACAGCACCTGCAAGTGTCTGTCAACTCTGTTATTTAGGTTCAAAAACCTGCATAAAGTTGCAGTGGATGCACCCACCACAACTGAAAACCTTTCAAGAAGCCTACAGTTTTACGAGTGGTAAAACACGACCCGAAAGGTGAATACTTCTTTTCGGAGAAGTACAAAGAACACTCTTCTTAGTGTTCTTGAACCTGTGTGAAGAGACCTATACACGGAAGTACTCCAAAATGGCTCCAAACATCACCCCAAAAATGCTTCAAAAATAGGATTTGAAAGCAAAGAATGAAGCTTTGAGGGACCAAAACATGTTGAAGGTAATGTTAACCTTATTCTTTCTCCTTCTTCAAACACTACAGAAGTGTATCTTAGTGGAAAGAGATTTCCACCGTTAAGCTCGCTCCGGAGGGAACAATACTAGGATGGGTGACCTACCGGGAAGTACCAAGAACCTCTATCTTTCTTGATCATTGGGGTCCTCCCTCGCCTGCAACCAATGGCACCAACGATGACTTCGGTGACTCGGATGACAATGTATGCCAAGGCCTATGCTTGGTCGTTGCCTTAGTCGTAAGCTTTGGAGAAAGCCTTGGTGGGTGGGTAGGTGCTCGCTTCGCTCACACAAAAGGAACAAAGCTTTTGTGTCGAAATGCTATGATACCAATGAAGTATTTCGATGGCAATGCACCATAATGCACTCCTTCTCAAGAGCTCCATGACGATATCTTCGGAGTAGAAAACCGAACTCCAAGCGCCACACAAGGTACTCTGCACAGAGGCTACATAATACACAGAAAATCACAATACACATGAGCACGAACACAGACTTCTTAGGTGTTAGAAAATGCAGCCCAACTTATGGTCTGTGGCTGACAAGGCCACTATATGTTTTATTAAAGAAGGTATACAAAGAAGTGTCCGATGGCCCTTTGGCCTTTCACATGGACACTAATGGTAACAAAATCAAATATAGGGTGAAACAAGTCAAGAGATCAAATTCATATAATGAAGACTTTTAACTAAAATTATGCAATGCATGATGTACATGATGACATGTGGTAAGCAAAAAAATTCAAATAAAAATCATGTTGGAGTACTATTCTTGAAAATATTTTAGGGCAGAATTTTCTAAAATGTATATCTAGAAAAAGAACTAAAATACTTAGTGAAAACAAACCTTCGCATGTGAACACTTTGTAAGCCCTTTAAGCATGCCTCACGTGTTGCAATAATTCTATTACTAAGTAAAAACACCTCATTTGAAGTTTTGGGAATAATATATTTGGTATTTGACGACTTTCCCAATTGCACTATCGAACAATGCCAGCTCCGCAACAAACTATCGTCACTTGCTAGGTTAGGTTGCAATTAAAAGATAACAAGCCTCAGTTCCCTTTGATTTTCATCTTTGTAAGGAAGAGCAATAGAGGCGTATAATGAAAATAGTTTTCCTGAAAATTGAATGCGGTTGAAACAAAATAAACGGTCAAATTCATACAAAGAAAACTTCATAGAATCTAAAGATGAAGTAAAGTCATGCAATAGAAGGTGAACACGATAAATCAGTGATCAAAACAAACTTTCAAACATAAATTACATTAGAGGTTGGTAGTTAGGTAGCTTGAACTTCCAAAAGTGTAAAAATATTCTCAAATAAAGTTGTTTGCTTGAACAACACAACTTTTGCTATAATAATAATAATAACCATAATAATAATATATTAGTATGAATAAAAAAATAAATAATTCTTGGCTTCTAAAGATTCAGACACCTTTAGGCATAGACTACCTGTGAGTAAAGGCTGTTTAATTAAGGCTTTTCGCTTGAAACTTATGTTGCCTAGAAAATCCATAAAAAAATAAATAATTCTTGGCTTCTAAAGATTCAAACACCTTTAGGCATAGACTACCTGTGAGTAAAGGCTGTTTAATTAAGGCTTTTCGCTTGAAACTTATGTTGCCTAGAAAATCCATTCACCATTTTACTATTTTTTTAACTCAAAGCGGCTTCTTATCTCGTGTAAGCCCCATAATATACTTCCCTTTTTTTCACAGCAATGAGAACATGCAAGATCTTTATACGATTTGTGTGGAAGGAAACAAAATTGTATGAAGATACAAGCTTCTATTCTGCCTTTGTTTGAACATCAAACATTCCGCTGACGATGAGAGAATGGACTCTTCATTTCAGATTTACTGTTAGTTCCATTACGACACATCTCGAAATTGCTGAAGTATTTTATCTGGATGAGAGTTTCCATGATGTGGAATGTCAAGTGCACTGAATTTTACACTCAATTTATGTATGGCATGTATGCATGGTAACAGATCGTGTTAACTCGTGCACGGCTTTATTCCAAGTTTGTTTCTTGACTAAATTTTTCTCTCGTGACGATAAATTTCCTGACGAGGACCATGGTTAACAACGGATAAACTCTACAAACATTTACATGGATGTCCTTGATAGTGTGAAGTACGAGCGATTTCTCTCTTCCGTGCGGACGCAGGGAAAATGATGAATATGTGACCTCACGTTATATTCCAAACAATCAAAAAATTTACTTCAATCTCTCATCTTGGAGAAGAAACTAATGCTGAATATTTCGGGTGCCACATATTCAACTCCACGTGTTTCAAGATATCCTCCTGCAAATGGGCAACGGAGTTGAACAAACAACATCAGCATGACCATAAAATAAATCGATAAAGCTCAAAGCAGATTCTCATGGAGTAGAACCTGAGACATCTCGGCCATTTCCTTGGGATCCTTGTCTCGATATCCTTCAGCAAGACCTTCTTTGATTGCTTCTGTCATTACGGCAGCGGCAACATGCTTTGTGATGTCCCTTATACTGTTGCCAAAAAACAGGATAACTTATGGACGTACTGGCAATCCATTAAAGAAAACCATTTTCTTATCTAAATAAGTTAACATTACCTTGAAATAGATGGAAAGATGATGCCTTCTTCGACTTCTTCATCTTTCATGTAAGCGGCTAGACTGTATTAAAAAATATTATGGGTTCACTTTTTGAGATCCACCAGAAATTTAAAAATAAATGTTATATTTCTGTGAGAATTTTGGCAGTTCTCCTTACAGAATGAAAGACCGTTAACAAAGACAACATGCAAAGGCAGAGAAGAAATATACATAACTAAGCAGTAGAAAATTAACAGAAGATAAAGGATGGGAAAGAAACGCCGAGAGAGAGAGAGAGAGAGAGAGAGAGAGAGAGAGAGAGAGAGAGAGAGAGAGAGAGAGAGAGAGAGAGAGAAGAGAGAGAGAGAGAGAGAGAGAGAGAGAGAGAGAGAGAGAGAGAGAGAGAGAGAGAGAGAGAGAGAGAGAGAGAGAGAGAGAGAGAGAGGACAAAAATGTCATATCATGGTTTATCTGATGCAATGTTTACGTAAAACAGTAAAAGTAATTGAAACGGCTCGGAGGTGAAGAGTAAAAGCGGGAAGAGAGAAAGACCACCGGGGGGGGGGGGGGGGGGGGAGGAGCTAGTCTCACCTCCTGCATTTTCATGATTGTACTCTTGAAGCATTTAGTTGGATCCAAACTCCATCCTCTCATTGTACGCCCTACTGGATTCTATTATGATATCTACATAAGTAACCACTTGTTGATTTCATCTCATATCCGTAATTTTGAGCGTCATTATACATGCTTATATGTTGGAAATCCTTTCTATAATTCCTACCCATGTGAACAAAAAGAATGGAGATAAGCTCACCCCCTGCATTACTCCATCCTGTCGTTGTATGCCATAGTGGATTCTATTCTTATATCTACACCAAAAATCACCTGTTGATTTCATCTCATATTCGTTTCCTTCAACTATCTTGGGCATACACCAACCTGATTGTACAATACGTATCAGGAGTGAGTTTCTGCCCCACTCCCTCCTTTTCTTCTCCCCCAGAGACGTTAAGATCTCTCTCTCTCTCTCTCTCTCTCTCTCTCTCTCTCTCTCTCTCTCTCTCTCTCTCTCTCTCATTTTCCCAGAGAGCATCTTCTCACAAATGTTTATAGAATCAGGCCATGCTATAGGCTCTCTCTCTCTCTCTCTCTCTCTCTCTCTCTCTCTCTCTCTCTCTCTCTCTCCCCCCCCCCCCGCCTCCACCTATATACCACATACTACACCCACATATAAGCACTAGTTGGGGGTATTGTGCCGCTTAGATGCATTCTCATACTTGTATCACCCTCATGCATATAGACTATCATAGAGCTAGCACTCCATATAGCCCCCTCTCATAGACTCTCTGCACGCACATTTATGGAGACTCTTGTATTCCTTTTACCTAATTTCGCATCAGTTTACATTTTCAGCACGCATTGTCTATCTATTCGATTGGAGATACAAACTATGTACATTGATTCTGCCTCATAGGTGGAGTTCGGCCTTCTAATAAACATTAAAAATCTCTCTCTCTCTCTCTCTCTCTCCCCCCCAATGTATTAGGTGGCCATTATCTGCAGAGTCAGAGCCACATCTCCCTACACACCACTACATTATCCCCACTACCTCTCCATCATCCAGTACATTATCCTGTGATCGTTTCCATGTTCAACCTACACAGTTTTGTGTAGCAAGTACTTTCCCCTTTTTTTTTTTAATTTCTACACAGGGGTTACTACAGTTGTACATGGTTTTGTCTCATAGGCCAAATTTGGACTTCAGAAGATGTTAATCTCTCTCTCTCTCTCTCTCTCTCTCTCTCTCTCTCTCTCTCCGTGTCCTCCCCAAAAATAGCCATGCCTCAGAGGTACTTGATCCCTTCATTAATTAGCACTACAAGCGGATAGACATTCTTGATATGCTCAGATAACATCCTCGTTTGAGAGGCATGGCTCTATCACGGATAGAACATCTCCATTTTACTACTCTTTGGGCTGCTCTCTCTTTCACTCTGGCATAGATAGAGATTACTAGAGCCATCAATCATAACTTGATTCAGAAACATTAAACAATGGATAGATCCTACTCAAAAGCTCCTCATGAAGATGACATTCTCCAGAGACCATCTTCTCTAGCTCATGGTAAATGGTTATGTAGTCATGGTAGATGGTTTTGTAGCTCATGGTATACATACATACATACATACATACATACATACATACACACATACTTGATTCAGTCAAACATTAAACAATCGATAGAGCCTGCTCAAAAGCTCTGCATGAAGATGACATTCTCCAAAGACCATCTTCTCTAGCTCATGGTAAATGGTTTTGTAGTCATCGTAGATGGTTTTGTAACTCATGGTACACACACACACATGCACACACACACACACACACACACACACACACAAACACACCGCCCATGACCCCCCCCCCCCCCCCCCCCGCCCCACATATGTGTGT
>CM035427.1:69726362-69733862 GCA_020310875.1 Ceratopteris richardii | reverse complement strand
TGGTGTTAGGGGTTCTATTCTTAATGAAGAGATCAGGAGAAAAGCAGGTGGAGAAGGAGGCAGCTCAGCAAACATGGTTAGAGGCAGTACAGATAAGAAGAGTAATTATGCACAGAGGAATAAGAGTAAAAGCAGGGAAAGGGGGAATAGCAGCAAAGGCAAAAGCAATGATGTGACATGCTATCAGTGTGGCAAGAAAGGTCACAAGAAACCCGATTGCCGCTATTACAAAGCAGAGCTTGATAGGAAGAAGAATTCTGGAGATAAGAAGAAGGACAAGAAAGAAGACAAGACAGATGCACAGGACAGCCAAAAGGACAAGGAGAAGGCCAATGTGGCTTCTAGTGTAGTCATAGAGGAGCTGTCAGATGCAGAGGACATTTTATGCGCTAATTTCTCAGCTGATGACACTCATGCATTTGATCCTTCTCTAAATGTTCATGCACAGGACATGTCAATCACTAAGAGTGATGTCATAGATGCTTTGCTGACCGTCAATGATGCATTGGCCCAGACTTGGATAGTAGATTCTGGTGCTTCATTCCATGTGACTCCTATCAAGGAGTGTTTTTCTACTTTTATTGCAGGCAGCCATGGC
This sequence comes from Ceratopteris richardii, assembly GCA_020310875.1. Lineage (NCBI taxonomy): Eukaryota > Viridiplantae > Streptophyta > Polypodiopsida > Polypodiales > Pteridaceae > Ceratopteris > Ceratopteris richardii. The sequence continues at coordinate 69,733,264 of CM035427.1, read as the reverse complement.
CATGTATACCTTGGAAACAATCATGCATGTTCCATTGAGGGTATTGGCACAGTGCATTTCTCTACAAATGGAACTAATGAGCTGGTCTTGCATAATGTGCGTTATGTACTAGGGATCAAGAAGAGCTTGCTTTCTATGGGTCAAATGGATTTGCATGGTTATAGCATTCTTTTTGAGAAAGGATCATGGAAAATGACTAAAGGTTCAAGGCTGATTGTGAAAGGCACAAAGAAGGGAACTCTCTATTGCTTGCATGGAAAGGCCTTATCAGGCAAGTTCATTGCTTTGGCTGAAGTTCACTCCCATATGGAGTTGTGGCATAAGAGACTTGGCCATATGAGCCAAAAGGATCTCACTAGGCTTTGTAACTTAAAGAAGCTTGATGCTAAAGGCACAAAGCTTGACTTTTGTAATGAATGTCAATATTGAAAGCAAGTAAAACGTTCCTTTTATTCTGGTGTGTCTCATAAGTCTTGTGTACTTGATCTTGTTCATTCTGATGTATGTAGCATGCCCACCAAATCTATGGGGGGTGCTTTATATTTCATCTCCTTTGTTGATGATTTTTCTAGAAAAATTTGGGTTCAATTGCTTAAATCAAAGGATGAAGCATTTGCTGCGTTTAAGCGTTTTCATGCATTTGTGACCACCCAAACAGGTAGAAAGCTGAAATGCTTGCGTACGGACAATGGTGGTGAGTATACAAGTGCTGAATTTCAGAAATTTTGTGAAAATTTGGGCATTAAGAGGGAGCTTACTCTTCCATACAGCCCCTCTTCTAATGGTGTGGCTGAACGTTACAATAGGACACTTTGTGAGAGGGTGAGATGCATGCTGTCCACAGCTAATCTCCCTCATGGATTTTGGGGAGAGGCACTCAAAACTGCAGTACATGTGTGCAATAGATCCCCTCACATGTCTTTAAAAGGTGACATCCCTGAAGAGGTTTGGTCTGGCAAACCTGCTTCATATGATCACCTACGTGTCTTTGGCTGCGAGGCGTTTGTGCATATAAGGCCTGAGCGGAGAAACAAGCTTGATGCTAAGTCCATTAAAGGCCTCTTCATGGGATATGGTGAAGAAGGTGAAATGGGCTACAGGATTTGGATACCTCAGCTCAAGAAGGTCGTACGCAGCCGGGATGTTGTTTTTAATGAGGCAAGGCTGCTTCAAAACAATTGTGCCTCAAAAGATAACCATAAAAGGGTAAGATTTCAGCATGACCAGCCACCTGTTAGGTCCAATTTTGACCCTGAGGATGCACCACAAAGGACTGAAAATGTTGACGATCCAGTGGTTTTTGAGCCAGAAGATGTTGGACAGCAAAATGAGGCTCCTGAAGAGAATATGCAGCCGAATAATAATGCTGAAAATGGTGCTGGAAACAATGGACAGCAGCCTAATAATAATGATTTGATCATACCACCTGATGTAGACCCATTGCCTGACAATGTGGATCATTGGGTGAGAAGATCTACTCGTCTTAGAAGGAATGTGAGTAGATTTGATCCTTCATTGCATTACATTTTGTTGACAGATGAAGGTGAGCCTCTCACATACAAAGAGGCAAAGGCATGTGAACACAGCAGCAAGTGGGAGCTTGCTATGCAGGAAGAGATTAAAGCTTCGAATGCTAATGATACTTGGGATTTGGTTGAATTACCCAAAGAAAGGAAAGCCATTCCTAACAAATGGGTGTATAAAATCAAAACAGTTGATGGAAAACCCAAGTACAAAGCAAGGCTGGTTGCAAAGGGATATGCCCAGACCAAAGGCATAGATTTCCAAGAAGTATTCTCTCCTCTGGTGAAGATGACCACTTTGCGAGTGTTATTTGCAATAGTAGCTGCTCTTGATTTGGAATTAGACCAAATGGATGTACATACAGCTTTCTTGCATGGTGATGTTGATGAAGAGCTTTACATGAAACAGCCAGAGGGGTTTGTTATTCCTGGAAAGGAACATTTGGTATGTAAGCTCAATAGAAGCTTGTATGGGCTGAAACAAGCTTCTAGACAATGGTACAAGAAGTTTGATGCTTTCATGTTCAAACAAGGGTATAAAAGAAGCCATGCTGATCACTGTTTGTATACGAAAACTGATGTAGATGGCAGCCCTATATGTTGACGATATGCTAATTGCTGGTAAGAAAAGAGACACCATTGATGCTCTTAAACAGCAGCTGCAATCTGCTTTCTCAATGAAAGACCTTGGGGCAGCAGAGCATGTCCTTGGAGTGAGGATTAGAAGACAAAGGGACCAGCACATATTGTATTTGTCGCAGGAAAAATACATTGAAAAGGTGCTGGACAGATTTAACATGGCTGATGCAAAGCCTCTTGGAGTGCCATTGCAGCCATATGTTAATGTTTCCAAGGAAGATTGTCTCAAAACACAAGAAGCAATCAATGACATGCAAAATGTGCCTTATGCTTCAGCTTGTGGCTCACTTATGTATGCTATGGTTGCAACTAGGCCGGACATTGCCCATTCAGTGGGAGTTGTGAGCCGGTTTATGGCCAATCCAGGCAAAGCTCATTGGAAAGCAATAAAGTCCATTTTGAGGTACTTAAAGGGGACCAAAAATAAATGCATTTGTTATGGCAAAGACCCATTGGAGCTGAAAGGCTTTTGTGACTCTGACATGGCTGGTGATGTGGATACACGTAAATCCACAAGTGGATACATATTCACTGTTGCAGGAGGTGCTGTTTCATGGTGCTCAAGGCTGCAAAAGATTGTTGCTTTGTCCACTACAGAGGCTGAATACATTTCAGCCACTGAGGCTTCCAAGGAAGCCATATGGCTGGCACGATTATGCAGTGAGTTTGGCTTGTCAAACAAGGCACCTATGCTTGGCTGTGATAGCCAGAGTGCCATATGTTTAGCAAAGAATGCCATGTTTCATGCACGCACTAAGCATATTGATGTGCGATATCACTTCATTCGAGAAGTGCTTGAGGATAGCCTTATCACACTTGTTAAGGTTCATACATCACAGAATCCTGCAGATGTTCTCACCAAGTGCTTGTCTAAAGCACAACATGAGCTATGTATACAGATGGTGGGAGTCACGTAGCTTAAAGGCGTCATTTATGCCTTTAAGTGGGAGGTTGTTGGGGTAAAGGTCCTAAATGACCCCCTTATTTGTACACATTTGTATAGGCCTTTTATAAGGCTTAATGTACTCATTATTTATTCTTTTGGCCAAGTTCAATGTGAACTTGGCCAGGTCCTATAAAAGTGAACTCAAATAAACTTAGGGCTCACTTCTTTCTTTAGTGAAGCCCCCAAACAAGCTTCCTCTCTCCAAATTCGAATTTCTCTCTCTCCATCTCTGTCTATCTGTTGCGTGGGCTGCTCCTTGCACCTCCTGCCCTTCTACTCAGCCAAGGGGGGTATTACCACAGCTGCTGCATCACCTGAGCACATCTCCTCAGCTCAACATGTATGTATGTATGTATGTATGTATGTATGTATGTATGTATGTATGTACATACATACATACATACATACATACATACATACATACATACATACATACATACATACATACATATATATATATATATATATATATATATATATATATATATATATATATATATATATATATATATATATACATATATATACACATATATATATATATATATATATATATATATATATATATATATATATATATATATATATATATATATATATATATATATATATATATATATATATATGTGTATATATATGTATATATATATATATATATATATATATATATATATATATATATATATATATACATATATCTATATATATCTCTCTCTCTCTCTCTCTCTCTCTCTCTCTATATATATATATATATATATATATATATATATATATATATATATATATATATATATATATATATATATATATACATATATATATATATATATATATATATATATATATATATATATATATATATATATATATATATATACATATATCTATATATCTCTCTCTCTCTCTCTCTCTCTCTATATATATATATATATATATATATATATATATATATATATATATGTGTTTGTGTATGTATGTCTATATATATATATATATATGTGTGTGTGTGTGTGTGTATAGAGTCATGCATTTGCATCGTATCGTTTAGGGTTTATCAGAGATCAGAAATTAGACTCCGTCTTCTCCTTTACGAACTCTGTCAGAGGTCGTGAGAGGGCAGAATTTGGTCTGTAGGGTTTCCGTGTGGCTTCGTATCTGCGCAAGCAATAAGATTTGTATCTTCTTCTTCTCCTTTACGAACTCTGTCAGAGGTCGTCAGATGGCAGAATTTGATCTTTAGGGTTTCTGTGTGACTTCGTATCCACGCAGGCAATAAGATTCGTAAAACATAAGAAGGGGGAATTCCAAGTGATCAACAGTTCTTTCAAGTCTGTAAAAAACATTTGGTTTTGGAGTATACCATGGCTACTTCAGTCGATGTCCAGGGTACTATGCTTGTCTTGAATGCATCATTACAGGAAGGTTCTAATGATGAGGTTGCCATCCCTCAAACCCCATTGCAAAAGAAAATTGATATAGACAAATTAAAATGCATGATGGAAGATGCTCTTACTCATGATGCGAATGTAAAGGGGGACTTGAGAGTAGACATTGATTCCGCTCTGATTTGGGAGTCAACCTTCATGTTTCATGAAAGAGGGTTGCTTTTGTTCTTTAGTAGTCGTATTCCCTTAGCAATCGATGTGGCATATGCAATCAATGCAAATGTGGGGAAAGATGCGGTTGTTAAAGTATTCTATTCTGGACATGGTTTATTTGAGGTTATATTCGAGGACAACAGTGTCAAGTTGCAATTCTTGGAGCAGCAGACTGTCTTTCTATGTGGCTTAGTGGCTCATGTATTTCCTTGGAAGCGGGTGAAGGCAATGAAGAAAGAGCTTTTATATAAATGCCCGGTGTGGGTGGAACTTGTGGACTTACCATCCTTCTTATGGACAAATATTGGGCATGTGGCTAAAGCATTAGGCAAGGTGTTATATACACCGTCTATTTCAGCTCCCAATAAAAATAGAGTTTGTATATTGTGGAATACATCGAGGTCTTTTCCCAAAACACTTGGCATAAATGTCCCTAGTGTTGGAAGTATTGTTATATACTTAAAATGGGGCAATATGCTGGATCTTGCTTTCATTGTGGCAATCTAGGTCACTACTCCAAAAATTGTCCTTCTCTGAAAACAGATGGGGTGAACTTAATTCCCACATATCCTGGGAGTAAAATTATGGTGCCAGAGGAACAAATATTTGGCAAACAAAAAATTTCTCATCAGGCTGCTATACCTCCCAAAGCTATGCAAGATGTTAGACCTCCTAGTCTTCAAGAGTTCAATCGTAAGGGGAAAGAAGTAGAGGTAGAGAAAAATAGTCAACCTGTTGCTCTTGTCACGCCTGACAAATTGAATGTTTATAAGAGAAGAGATAGCGAAGGAACGAGCAAGGATATCCTAAATAGGAAGGAGGCTTAGCCCAGCAAAAGACCGGTCGATAATGATGGCTTCACTCCTGTAAGCTATAAGAAAGTTTTGCTTAGGGTTAAGAGGGGTAAATTTCAATTTGGATACTCGACAATCCGTACGGATGAAGCTAATTTTGTACCTCATGTTGGTGACTGCTTAACAGAGTACTATGATAACATGGATATTGTGTTGCAAGATTTGGCGCCTGCATTGGCTCATGCAGATCCTTCTTTCAACACATCATTGATATCATGAAATTAGCAACGTGGAATATTCAAGGTTTAGGTCAATATGGGAAGTGGGTTAGATTATGGAGGTGGATTGTTAGGAATCAACTTGACTTGGTAGCGATACAAGAGCATAAGAAGTAGGATTATGCGGGAATGCTTTTGCACACAAAAGACTTCCAGTTGTGTTATAATCGCATAAAAAATAATTATTCAGGTTGTCTTTTGATTGTTCGAAAGAATGTTGATTTTACGGTGTTCTTTGATGATATCCTCAAGGTAGGTTTATTGTGTCGCATCTTACGATGCATGGTTCTTCTTATGTGTGCATTAATGTATATGCTCCAAATTTTCCTGCCGGCAGAGTGAAGACGTGGAAAGATCTTGCATTGGAAGTTCAGCACTGCATGCATCTTCAAATTTGGGAGGGTGCTCGCATTTTGCTATGTGGGGATTTCAATATGGTAGATTCTAACATAGATTGTACTACTACTTTTTCTGTAATGTCCTCACAAGAAGGTATTTTATGGAATGAATTATTAAGTATGTTGAATTGTAAAGATCTCTGGGGTTACATTGGGGGTCACACACTTCGTTTTACTTACCATTCGAGATCACATAAGAAAGCAATGAGCAGACTAGATAGGTGTTATTATTCTCAGGTGTCTACTTTGAATGCAGCATCCAAAATGTGGGTTGATGCTACAGTGCTACTCTCAGATCATAACCATTTGCTAGTAGCCCTTAAGGAAGTTGATTGGAATTCATGTATTCCATTTAACGTGCCTAGAATCCCGTTGAGAATAAATCACTCTTGGATGCAAACTTCTTTGTTCAAGTCCAAGGTACAAAGTCAGATTCAGCATGTACTTTCATTGAGTGTAATTGCTTGCATGAAGTGGGATTTTTTAGTGGCGAAATCACAAGATGTAATTAGAGACTGTGGTATAGTTTTCGCTAAAATTCTCAACTCTGCTAAGCATGAAGCTCAACACCTTATTTCCCTCATGGCTGAAAAGGTTGATTCTAGGAAGCTATTGTCTGCGGGGGAGTATGAACAATTTGGTAAGGCATACAAATGCTTGGAATTAATTGAGAATCAGGCCTTTAAGTCTTCGAAAATCACAGCCAGATGCACAGAAGTCAATGAT
>CM035427.1:69701362-69713862 GCA_020310875.1 Ceratopteris richardii | reverse complement strand
TGCCACCACCTGATTATGCATGTCATGAACCAATTGGTTATTTTGATTTTCAAAAGCAGCTCATATTTTACATGAGATAGAGGCTATGTGTATTAACCTAGCTCTACATCTGTGAATGGGCTGCCACTTGCAAAAACAATATGAGGCCCAACATGTTTAAATGCTTGTTCTGCAGTGCACTCAGCTACATCCAGCAGTTATAAGTCAGTCAGTTAGGTGGATAATAACTCACAAAGGTGCCATAAGAATCATCATCTACTATCATAAAAACTGCAATATTCAATTCTTAAGAGGATGAACAGTAAAATGGACCCAAAAACAAAAATCTAAGCATCCCACCATCCAAAATATTTACATGCAACAATTTCTCATCAGCCCTGTATGTCCTTCAATGCTTTATCTTAAAAAACAAGGATGACCATATTAGCCAATGAGATAAAATCAGATAAACATATGCTGTGTGCCCAAAGTCGTGAAAAGAAAAGAAAGTGTGAACGCTAAAAATAAATGCATGTCAGATAGTGTCATCTGGTTTAAAATATTACAATAAAGCTTGAAAGTGTTTGATAGTAACAGGATGAAGAGTGAGCAACTATATGCTATAAGAGTGCAATCATGATAGTGCAACAGGAGCCCATCTCTATATAAGATACTTTTGGGGGTAAGAATGTCAAAAAGGGTGTCTCCATTGTATGTGCATATGACGGTATATTGCATTCCAAGATGTCTAAGAAGTGTAACGTGAAGCCTAGTCCTCTGGATAGCAACCATGTGTAATTGGAGGACTCTAATGATAGGAACTCAAGTTCATGGCCATGCTCTCTATCCCTCACTAACAGTGAAAGAAGTGTCTAAGTGAAAATTATTGCTTTCTGCTCCTTTATGTTTCTCTGGCCACTTCAGCAAGCTGTCTCTATGACTCCATTGTTCAAGCAAACACAACCCCAAACATCTTTGGTCCTGGTATCTGGCTAATTCTCAAGAGCATATTAAAAAGCAAGCTGAGCATTTGTGTCTTTGAGAAGCTCCCATAGGCTATGTAGAAAAAGACCCATCTAGTAAGAGCCTCAATCTCCAAAGGCACTGCAGCCATGTCTGCTCTAATAGTATGATGCCACACAGTCTTGGTTCAAATCATCTGGGAAATCATAAAAACCAGAATCTCTCTAACCATGTAGCATAGTGTAAGAGGCCAAAGTGACAAAAAGCCATAGCTTTCTCGAAGTTTCCCAAAAACAAGCCTGTACACGTCCTCTCCCAACCAACCAAGGACATCGATGCTCTAATCAATTGGTTCTCTAGCATCTGCTCTCCTCTTTGAGAAAACTGGCCCATTGTATACTACCCCAACAAATGTATATGCATGTGTATACTCCAGAATCTCTTGCCCAGAGGTAAAAGTGGAGACAGACATCTTGACCTACTACGGTGTGGTACTGAAGACCATAACCTTTGTCCCAAAGTTGACGGACGAACCACTATCATATGCAAACTCATGCAATCTATCTAGATGCCACTGCATACCCTCCAGGAAGTCAGATTACAGCACAATATCATCTGCATATAGCAACAGAGGAATCATGCCTCTGTTAGCTGAGCACGTTTGTCCCCAACTCTCGCAACGTGATCAAAGATCTCATCCACACACAGACCAATAAAGTGTAGGAGACAACAGGCAACCCTGCTTCATCCCTATGGTGAAATGAATCAATTTAGAAATCCCCTCACTTTTCCAGGCTATTCTGTACAAGGCCATAATCCCACAGGAACTCTTTAGTTACTCCCATGACCTGTATTCATTACATCAATCTCACTCTGCATACTGTACAATGCTTTGCGGAAATCCATAAAGCAATCATAAATCCACAATCCATAAATCCACTACCATCCTAAATAATAGCTTAAGAGTGTCAACATGGGGCTGATAGCAGAGAAATCTCTCCTTAACCCTGTTTCAGAGCATAACTTTCTTGTTTCCAACTCTGCCACACAGCAGTCAACTTGAATATTTTTTCCTTGCTTTATTTCATAGATAATCACCAGGAATCCTACCTGTACACCTATATTTTATTAATATCTAAAAACGCCTTTGGATCCTACAAGTACCTTATAAAAGCACCTGCTATGATTTAATGTGATTGCTTCAGTTGTAAAGGGGGGTGATAATCAAAATGACAAAATCCCGTCAGAAAAATAAAGCACACTGTCTGAAGTAAGTTCCAAAAAGCAACAAGCATGACACAACCAAGAACACAACAGCAGCACCAGTAGAAAGCAAAACAAAAGATATTAAGCAATAACCTGGTAAATAAATACATGCAGTGCAACAGAAGGATGCAAATACACAGCCAGCTTACAAACAGATGCAAATACATGGCAGCTACCTAAATCACACATGAAGCATTACAGAAAATTGGTGCATGCATACAACATTTCTTTGTTAGCATTAGCAAAGTAAGATTTCAAATGTCATCGCATCATCCACTAATACAAGACAGTATATGTATAAGTTAAGATGTAGTAAGAATTTTTTGTCTGCGTAAGGCAAAAGAAAAAAAGTGGCACATGGAACAAGTGGCTCAGAAGCTGCCACAAACAAATGGCAGGAACATACCATTTTTTGTAGGATTTGACATAGCAAAAATAGCAGGTCTGGCAGATGTAGACTGACGCATCATTTCAAGGACCTGAAAACACAAATCATACAGAATTTTTTATAACACATAAATCACTCGAGAGCTCACTGCATGTGCATTGAGATTCAGTTAGCATGGACCTCTTGATTAAAGATGCCCCCAACTCCAGATAACCCAAGAAGAACATCAGGCTTGACAGCTTCCACCTAGCAAACAAAATGCTAAGAAAATAGTTATCAATGAAGAAAAGGACATCACAATTTCAAGCACAGGCTATGCAGGCTACCACTTCAGCAACAGAAGCTCCCTCCTTTAATCCATGTAATGCTTCAGGATCTCTAGCGAATGGCTCAGCATCTGCATCTATATGAACACGTTCTTTCGTGACAAGGCCCTATCAAGATTGTTTCAAATTACCTATCTTTCTTACCATAAAAGGAGGTTTGTGATGTTCAAAAATAGACACTTGAATCTAACCATTTTATCAATCAGCCAGAAATTTTTAGTGGCTTCTCTATAAGAAGCATCAGTACCACCAAGAATTCTAGCGATTGCTTGCCTTGCTGAATTCAAAACACCTATTCCAGCACTGCAGTCACAAGAACAATTGCCATTACATCTAATCTGGCTCCTCCTGTATATTGCCCAATTCTTTTCAGTAAAATAATACCTCCCAGCACCAACAACTACAATCTTCTGTTTGGCAAAATCTGACATTGGCAATCCTTGAGCTCTTACAGCTCCAAGCAATCCTGCTACAGCTACACCAGCTGTTCCCTGCACCAAATGGAGGGATTATAAAGCATATGGATACAAGCATCTTCATCAGTATTTTTATATCTGGTTGATAACTGAATCCACCACTGTCGATAACTTCAGGATCTAGCAAGAAAAATTAATCGCTTGACTGATCAATTCATTCCAATCCCACAAGTAAAGATGTTCGTCAGTAATTGGTGCTTTTAATACATATTCATGAAGTGCAGCTCACTAAAGTTTATTCTCATTGCAGCTATAGTTTGGAGCTCAACTTTCTAGAAATGCATAATGAAGAGTTTCATAGAATAAGTACAGAAAATGCAATTGTCTAAATTGATTGACCATTTATACGCATCACTAACACAGACAACAGCCCATGTTTTCATTATGATTTGATTTTATAATAGCACTTTTCATTATGATTTGATTTATAATAGCACTTTTCTTTTTAATATAAAGCTTTCTGATCAACCATTTATACACATCACTAAGGCAGAAAACAGCCCACGTTTTCATCATGATTTGATTTTATAATGGCACTTTTCTTTTCAAACTGTGAACTGGGAAAAGCATTATAAGGACCTGAATATCATCATTGAACATGCGACAGGTATGGCGATAACGTTCCAAAAGCTTGAAAGCCCATTTACTTTGGAAATCTTCAAACTGCAAAAATAGAATGAGCATCTATTACTGCATATCTTCCCGGTCAATGCAACTAGCTTCTGCTTTGGAGAACTGGACCTGAACAATGACATTAGGCCATCGCGTATACACTGCCTCCATAAACTCATCAATCACACTCAGGTATTCCTCTCCTTCTAGTCTGGGCTGCTGTAGCCCAAGATCTGATCATAATATCAAAAGTAATAACATTAGCACCACTTTCTCTAAGATATATTCCTACAAAGTAAAGGAAATGAATTGAATTCATTAACATAATGCAAATCTCATGAATCATTAGTCACTTACACAAGGGATTTTCACGAAGTTCTTTGTTGTTTGTACCAACATCTATCATTACGGGCATGACCTAAACATTTAACACTCAGTATGTCATATTCCATATTAAGTCACGTAACAGAGGATGCTCAAATGTCAGACACATACCCGCTGAGGATTGATACCAGCTGCAGCTACATACAAATCAAGTTTACCAATTGGAATCCCGATACCCTGTACACCAAGGTCCCCCAATCCAAGAATCCTACTGCCATCTGTGACAACTATCATATCTACCTGTGCAGATTCATGGATAACATTAGTGAAAATCATAAAACATATATGATTCACATATGATGTAGCATTACATAGCTTGTCCTTGCACAAAATCCAAATAATATCACCCATCACTACAACCTATCCGTGTCAAGCTCCACTGCATTATACGAGACATCATAAAATCTTCAAATGAACATACAAATAGCTCTCTCATCAGATAATAAAAAACGAAGAATGGTTTTGGTCCACACCAGCACGTCACTAGCAGAAAATTCCAGATTTCAAAATATGCTGCACTAATATATCTGAAAAACCGGAAAAGCAAACAATACTATTTACAGAACTGAGAACTCTAATTGTGGAGTTCCCTCCCAAAAAAAAAGCACAATAATGGTAATGGTTTCATATTCCAACGGCCCAGCCAAAACCTACAAGACTATCAATCTCATCTTCAGACTTCATCTTCAACCACTTGATTGTTACTACTCAGATCAGAGAAATAACATATCATGCATTTTAACATGGAAGGGAGCATCGTTTATTCCACCTTAAGTGTTGCAAGCATATATGCAAACAAGACATCCAAAAGGAAACATTGTACTACTCTAGCTGGGTTTGCAGACTTGTGCAGTTTGCAAACTAAGAAAAAGTAATATTGGCTATTCTTATCACTAGTGTAGGATAGTGACAAAGTGGATATTGTTTGTACGATTTCGACCGCTATCCAGAATACATTATGTTGGAACTAGTGAAACATTCTGGAAGTTAATGATTCTATGATAAGCTTTCCTTCTAACTTCTAAGGCACACATGACAGACCTAATTAATGAAATCAATGCTCGTCCATATCTTGCTACGATCAAAGGAGGACCATTTTATGCAAAACATCATAAGGAATTGTGCAAACTGGTACATGAACCTCGAAAGAGAAAAATAAAGCTTTGCTTTTCTGCAAATTGCTCAATTAATGTTTGCTACAAATAGAAGGAATCTATTTTGGAAAAACATGAAAACTATCTTATGCATTAGAAACTTCTTTGCTTGCATGAAGTCCATAAATTAAAAGTTACTGCTCATCCAGTAACTTTTTTATAGAAGTAGAAAATCGAGTGTCCGCAATATTTAGTGAACAGGAAAAAACAATGGATAACTGATGTTGACAAACTAATAAGTTTGCCTTCAGCGCTAAACACTTTATCATGGGAGGAAGAGTGCATAGCTCAATGAAGAAAAATAAAATTTGATGTCAAATACTCAACGGTCAACTCTGTAGCCAAAGAAATAAATTGCTGAGACTGCACAAATACTACGGACTACTCATGGCTCTTCAAAACATTTGAAACAGCAAGAAATCTGATAAGAATGTTCTCATCAAAGACTCAGTACAATGCTACTGAGAGCAGCTGAAAAGCAGTAAAGTATGTGAATGCAATAGTTTGGGAGTTTTAGCTGTATGCCTATGAATAAACAAATCACTGTGATCCACACCAAGAAATCAATTTGCACAAGTTTGAGAAATTTTGGAAGATCTAATGCCCTCATGGCTGTGTTAAATCAATCATCAAAGCTCTGGTTATAAAATGTAACCTTTCTCTAGCAATTACATCCACTACTCAATTATTGAAAATCTATCGTCAGTTATGTTCACTAAAGCTCAATCGGAAGTCTATTAGGCTTCAAATTTATTTTTTGACAGTGTGTGACAATATAGACCCATATTATATACGATCTGGCAAGTGCTGAGTTTCAAACTAGAATTGCAAAATGTAATTATTTGTTTAGCCAAGATGCTCCAACTTCCATTTTAGCGCAGTGCAAGAAGAGACCGATACAATTTTCTTTGGCCTTTACACTCGAGCAAATTTCATACTCCAGATCTGGTATCTGAGTTGGACTTTCATGCTGATAAGATGGGCTTTCTATTGAGGCAAGTTTTGTTGGTTTTTAGGCCCACATTTAATACAGAGACAAGAGAGAGAATAGACAAGACATGAGAGAGAGAGCAAAGAAAGAGTCAAGCTCCTAATATATTCCATACATTCCATAATGAAGTAAATGAAGTTACAAGGTAGCATACAGAATATGCATGAGATACAAAGTGTCCATAACTTCACAATCTCCATAGCTGAAGATGATCTCCACCAAAATTGAAAACTTCAATGATAGATAATATACCCGAGGAGACAAACAAGTGTTTCCTTCAGTAATTAATCCATTATTCCAAAGTTCCCATATTCTACATAATAATTCATCATAAAACAATAATTTGGAACATACAAATAGCTCAATACATGTGACAGACCATCTTTGAACATTGATAACTCAGTAGTAGTAAAACTTAGCTATAACCTATACTTGTTATAATTGATATGATTGTTGCCAACTCGTGTGTAAATGTTCTCCAAGAAATAGTATTATCATTTATGTATACAAACATCAATCTACTCAATATCGTATACATGATTTCAATCTATAGATGCATGCTGGATGATGCATCCTTCATTAATCATAATAAATATCTTATTGCTTTTTCCTTTTTAGATAGATAGATTTCATATTTTATTGAAAATAATTAGGTCCCATCACGAAACGTCAGAAACGCTTTTCCTTGCTCGTCATAAGTTGGATTCTCGTCAGAAGTCAGAAGTCAGAATCATGTCAATAACAACTATGTGTGTGTAATAAAGAAAGTTTCTATGAAGGTTGATATAGCTTTAGGGAGGAATTCCCCTTCATTACATAGCTTACATGTGAGTGATTTGACTTCACTAAAAAATTTTCATAGAAACTTAGTGATTTCTTATGTGGATAAATGTCCAAATAATTTTGTTTTTACTTGTAAAAAGTTTTATGTAGAGTGTCTTATGAAAGAAACTCACTCCTCTATATATCAATTTTGCAATGTTTCTTCTTGAGAAGTTATTTCAAGTCATCAAGATTTTTGTAAATCTTATGGATTCAAATTGTATCAAAATTTACCATTTTTATATACAATTTGGAAATTCCATAAGAACCCCATCGAACCAAGATTTATAGCTGCATCTTGTAATACTTCTTTGACGGATGTTTCCAAATGGTTAAGCAATTATTTTAAAGCCATTTTACCTACTATTCATGATATTTGGAAGGAATTACTCAAAGATGCAGATGTGCCAACTTCCTCTAGTTGGATCTTAGATAATTCTCTGGGTGTTATTCCTGTAATAAAGTCTCTCAACTCTTCAAGAACTATAGAAGAAAATATGTTCCTTTGGGGCTTCAAATTTTTGACTTCACTAGTTTGTATACAAAGTTAGATTTGAATGATTTAAAACATAGGATTTCTTCTTTAGTTAGGAAAGTTTTCTCTTTTAAATTCACCAAAGATAGATGTAAGGCTCTTTTGATAGAAAAATCTGCATTAAGTTTGTAATATACATTTAGAATATTTTATAGATTATAATGCACAGTGCTGGCTGCACACATGTATGATGGCACATACACATTGTGCACACTCGTGGGTCATGTCTGCACAGGTGTCAGTGCATATAAATTATAGTATATAATATATAATATATAATCTACAAGTTTATGCTATATAATATATACCATAAAATTAATCCATTTCAATTTGAGATTTGAAATTTCTCTTTAATTTCTCATAATAAACACAAACAAGCTCTTCATCTCTCTCAGAATACCTGTGATGGTGCTATAGTATCCGGAAAACATAGACCCCATCTTTTCTGGAAATTAGGAAAAAGCCCTTTTCAGAAAGAGAGAAAAGATGCACCTCATCTGCCGGCCAGTTGTAAACCATTGGCAGCATCTCTCCTCTGTCAGCTGCACTAAAATACATTCCTCGGGGACGTCTGAAAAGTCCACTGTAATTCTGGCAGACAAGTCCCACTGTTGGTGTGTACACAATTGGAGCAAACTGTTTGATGTTATCCATTAGAACCTGTTTAGTACAACAAGGAAAATACATCAGAACTTGGTAACATTGTTAGCTTCAACATAATCATTACCACATACATGTCATTGTGAGTATTTACATACCTTGTAGTAAAGAGTCTCATTGCGGTCATGCAATCGATTTAATATTCTCCATTTAGCAAGTGATGTTGTATCTGAAGGCCCATCTCGAGATGCTCGTTCTAATCTTCCAAAATCAGTCACTATTGAATCAAGTATAGGAAAGTAAATTAGAGAGACATTAGGATTACTGGAACCAAAAACAGACAATGTCACAAAATAAAGAGTAGATGTATCAACTGTGTTTACCACACATTTGACACTTCTTCCTTAAATGTACAAAAATACCGACAAAATTCAGGCAAAACCTGAATTCACTTTGAAAGAAAACTACAGTAACAAGCTAAAGGCAGTCGAACACAAGACTATAAAACCAACATCTCCATCATGAACACAAGCCAGCTAATGCAATCCTGTACAGTCCTGTCTATGATCTCATATGACATTTACTATGAGCATGGTTAAAATATAACACAGACATCCATATAAGGGAACGAAAAGTACCAATTTCTTGACCTTCCAACTTTTTTTGCCTTTTCCGGCTCTTCTAATGGCATGTGCTTGTGAATTCCATAGTTAAGCCCTTAGCATAAATTCTACACAGTAAATGAAAACCTTACCCTTATCCATGGGAGGACGGGAGTTCTGACTCCCTCTTCACGTACTTTTACAAAATTCTTCAGTAATACTAAATGTATATACATATATATGTCTCTCTCTCTCTCTCTCTCTCTCTCTCTCTCTCTCTCTCTCTCTCTCTCTCTCTCTCTCTCTCTCTCTCTCTCTCTCTCTCTCTCTCTCTCTCTCTCTCTCTCTCTCTCTCTCTCTCTCTCTCTCTCTCTCTCTCTCTGTGCAGATATGGGTCAGGACACCACCGGCTATGGCAGACATCTATTCGAGCTAAGCAGCCGACATTATCTCGTTATATACAACGGGATGAATCGTTGGCCAGGTTCGGGCGGATTTACTTGCTTCCCTTACGGGGGAGGTGAGAGCACAGTCGACTACATTTTGGGTACCACCTATGGAGCTTCACTCATCCCCTCACTTAGTATTGGACGACGTCCACTTGGTGCTAATCATACATTTATCACACTCACACTCTCATCTCCGATTCCATTAGACCCTCCCTCACCCACTGAGACACATACCACGATACACTTCACACACGAAGCTCTCACGTTTATGCACACCATTTGCACACCCACCTACTCTCCCTCGATCCACTCTCACCTTTGGACACACTTACATCACAAATCACCACCATTCTACAGGACTCAGCTCTCCGCAGCTTTCCACACCGCACACATATGCACCCTCCACGCACAAGATCCATGCCCCAGAACCGCTGGTATGATGCAGATTGCCGTGAGCTACGGAAGCACCTATGGATTTTAGAGCATAGGGGAGATATTACACACACATGCACAGCGTCGCATGCAAAGCCTTACTCGCCGCAAACGGCGAGATTGGGAGGAGAGACAGTATTGGGATATTTACCATTTGCTCATTAGTCAAGACAGTGGAGTGGCATGGCGACATTTGAGAGAGAGGAGACAGTAGACACCTATCCGAGACCCGAGCACTTGGCATAGCTATGCATGGACTCTATACGAGATCCCAAACCAGCCCCCCATTCCCAGACCGTAGAGCTCACGTCCTACTACCTTTGACTTCTTCACACCCACTATGGTGGGACGCGCTATTGCCCGGCTGCAGCATGGCAGGGCCCATGACCATTTCGGTTTACAAGCAGAGCACCTCATCTATGGAGGCACGACTCTCGCACCGCTCATTGCCCACCTTTTCAACCGTGCATTGGTTGAAGGGTTCCCAGACTCATGGACTGAGCACACCATAGTGCCCATTATAAGTCAGGTGATACTATGGATCCAGCTACATACCGGACGATCATGATTGGCCCTATATTGGCCAAGTTATATGGGGTGGTACTAGAGACAGAGTTAAGTACTCTCCCTGAGAGGAAGGGTATCAGGGCTCCAGGACAGGCAGGTTTCAGACGAGATTAATCTACTATTGACCACATCTTCACTCTGAGATGCCTGATCGACCAGGCAAGGGTGAGGAAGAGGAGATTATATTGTTGCTTTGTGGACTTCCGCAAAGCATTTGACACTGTTCCTAGGGACCGACTCTTCAGACGACTACTTCATATCGGAGCTCCGGAGGAGATGATAT
This sequence comes from Ceratopteris richardii, assembly GCA_020310875.1. Taxonomy (NCBI): domain Eukaryota; kingdom Viridiplantae; phylum Streptophyta; class Polypodiopsida; order Polypodiales; family Pteridaceae; genus Ceratopteris; species Ceratopteris richardii. The sequence goes on along the minus strand of CM035427.1, from coordinate 69,703,033 downwards.
GGGGGATCTACGCTTTATACGAGAGAGTATCCGGTAGAGTCAGATGTCGAGGGGGCTTATCTGATCCACTTGCTAGCACTATCGGGGTGAAGCAAGGATGTCCTCTTTCACCCACCCTCTTTGGTCTCTACATTGACGAGATAGTGGACTTCATACAGCAGCAGGGGAGATGGCATTGAGGTACGGGGGTCCACTGTCCATATTCTTTTATACGCTGATGATATTGTATTGATTTCAGAGTCTGCAGAAGGTCTACAGCATCATCTACATGGCCTAGATGACTTTTGCAGACACAGAGGGTTATTTGTGAACCTTGGTAAAACCAAGGTCATGATCTTTCTCAGACATAGTTTGTTCACAGCAGCAGGTGGACCGATCGAGGTGGTCGGATCATATGTTTACTTGGGAGTGACATTTACAGCAGCATCAGGGGTCTTCTTCATGTCTCAGGCAGCTCGTGACCGCATCACACGTGGGTACGCAGCACTAGCTTTGATGGAGAGACAGTGCCACCAGGCATATTTTCAGGAGCCCCGCACAAAGGGGTGGCTCTTTGACACTTTGGTTACGCCAACGCTCATGTATGGGGCAGCCATATGGGGGTCGGGATTAGCTGCATCAGTATGGACAGCATTAGAGAGGCCACAGATCCTCATGATTGCCAGACTTATCCGCAGCAAGCCTTCAGTACCACATGATATCATTAAAACAGAGCTCGCTGCACCACCGATGCTAGTTGAGGCACTATTCCACACAGTATGCCTATTACACAGACATCGGAGCATGGATACCTTTTGACATAGACAGGCTACCACCACTACAGTACGACTCACATGCACCTGCCACCCACCTACTCGCTCTCTCATCAAGAGAGGAATAGGGTCATTCGTCAAGAGATATGGCATACATACATACAGAGGACATGGGTGAGCCCTAGGGATACATTGCCACCGAAAATGCTCTATTACCGCGAGCATTTTCTACATATATCGGATGCGGGCTTCAACCAGATCCCGAGATACATGCAGACATACCTTCCCCATCACCTCCGAGTCGTCATTGGGCCGCTCTGGGTCTCATCACATCAGCTCCAGATTGAGAGGGGTCGGTCCAGGGGAGTCACCCATGAGGAGAGGTAGTGCCCAGTATGCGAGACAGAGGTAGAGAGTGAGGAGCATTTTGTTATCAGATGTCGAGCATACTTAGACCTACCAGCACAGTTCCATCTAGAGGAGTCACTCCAGTTATGCATGACTATGGGAGACCAGTGACGCTTGGGGCGCTTCCTCACAGCAGCATACGAAAAGCGAGAGCGGTCACTACAGCCCACACATCAGCCACGGGTGAGTACCCAGCAGACAATTACCCAGTTCTTTCAGCGAGCTGAGCTACATCAGAGAGGTCCTTCTATAGGGCTCACTCTCCACCAGGCAACAGCACATAGAGCACGACTCCGACCACGCATGGTAGGATATCGTCGACCGCGACTATATCAGGAGGATATCTCACACATCACGAGAGCCTACGACCACATGATGGAGCATAGGCGTACCACCACCCCCTGGGTTGTCCTCCTTCAGGAGGCACTCATACCACCACCGATGTACCACATACTACACCCACCTCCCCCCATCCCAGTAGCTAGGGTGTTTTACTCATTCATATTATGGA
>CM035427.1:69668862-69688862 GCA_020310875.1 Ceratopteris richardii | reverse complement strand
TATATTCATTATTATTATTTTTAATATATATATTTTTTTAAAATTATTTTATATTTTTTATTTATTTATTATTCATATATTTATTTATCTATATATTTATTAATTTTAATTTTAATTTTTATAATTCTAATTCCTTTCTTCTTATTATTTGTTTGTTCTTTGTGCAAGACTTTATCATGGCTGAGTTTGCCCTTCACTTCCGGAAGTGATAGAAACTCAGTTCGTTGACTTTGTTAGAGATCTTGATTTAGAAAGACTCTTTATGAGTAGAGATGTCATAGCTATTTGTCCAAGCTATGCATGATAAAGTTTAATTCTGATACTTCTTGTTTAGGACAGACATAGAAGTTGACGATGCATATTTTATTTCGTTTTGTTTTTGTTTAATTTGCTTATATACATCTATTTATATATATATAATCATTATTTATTTATTTATTTATGGAATTATTATTTTATATTTATTTTCTTTTAATTTAAATTCTATTTTCATATATTTTATATTTTATATTTTTTATTTTAATTTGTTTCTTTTTTAATTTATTATTATTTTTTATTATTTAATTATTTATTTTAATTTCTTATTTTATTTTTTATTTTATTTTTATTATTTATTTACTATTTTTTGTTTTGTGTGTATGTGTTCGTGTTCATGTGAGTGTGTGTGCATCTCTTTTTGTATTGGTTTTCTTTCTTGGTTTTTTCTTTCTTGGTTGTAACTTTCATGTCTTATATTGGTCTTAAGTCTCTTGCTTTTGTTTGTTATTTTTTCCAATGTGTATGTATTTGTGTTCTCTATCTTGAGTTCGTAAGTTTGGATGACTCTGAACTTATGAAGGTATATATCAAAGTCACATAGCGGACATGCAAATCTTTTGATTTTCGTCCGAGTTGTGACCAGCTGTTTGTTCTTATTGGAAATATCTTTTTAGGGTCTGCATACCGAGACAGCTAATCTCTTCATACTTAAATGTTTGGGTGTCTGAGTTTGTGATTGTGAGAATGTCCGTTTGTGTACGTGCGGTCATGGGTGTGTATGTATATGTATGTATTTGAGTGTGTGCATGAATGTATGTGTGTGGGTTTATTTTTATTTTGTATTTTATTTTTAATTATTTATCTATTTTTAATTTTTATTTATTTTTTTTTTTTTAATAATAATAATCTTATATATATTTATATGTATTTATAAAAACTTTAGTTTTTATAATTTATTTATTATCAATAATTATTATCATTAATATATATATATATATATATATATATATATATATATATATATATATATATATATATATATATATATATATATATATATATATGTATGTATGTATATATATATATATATATATATATATTTATATATATATATATTTAAATAAATTTAGTTTTATATTATTATAATTTTTTATTTTAATTTGGTTTATTTTTTCTTAATTTAGGAATCTTTTATTTTGTTTATATCTTTTGTACTTTTTGATTGTGTGTTTTCTATGAGTGTTGTGTTTATATGCATGTTGTTGTGAGGTATTTTATTATTTGATTATTTTGTTCTTAAGTCCGCTTTCTCTCTCTCTCTTTTCCTTTTTTTTTCCCTTTTATTTGTTAGGTTTGCTTTATTTATTTTTTATTTTTTATTCATTTATTTAATTTATTAAAAAAAAAAAAAAGTGGGTCTTTTTTACCAAGGGTTCTTTGTGTAGTTTCATAAACAATTTCTTGTGGCAGAGGAAGTTAAGTAATGATTCTAGCAAAGGATCACGGGCACTTGACTGCACGTTTCGTCGATGATCTCTCAAGTGTAACAAGCAGCCTTATTTAAGGGCCCTACTACTTGGCAGCAGCCTTGCTACACAAATGGGGAGTGTGGTTAGCACTTTCTCTAACCTAGGATCTTTGGCCTACAGGCGGGCGTTGATCTGATTTTTTGACCTGACTATACACATTTCTCATAATACTTATTCAGCGACTTCGAGTTCCAATTTCGACCAGGTACGTGCTTCAACCTCTTCTTCAAATCTTGTTCCTTATCGTGTTTATAGTAGTGGAAGAGAAAGGTTCAAATTCTTAGCTAGATCTAATTTAAATTCTTTGCATTGCCTAGATAATGGTCATATTCATTGGTCTTCTTTCAAAACGGCCTTAGTTAATACTCATTACACTAATAATTCAATAAATGCTCTTCTTCGCTTAAGGCGTTTAAGAAAAAAGCATTTGCATGAAGATAATCCTTTAACTCCAATTCATTGTTCACAAGTCATTTATGTGATCTATAATATTTACAATAGTTCATTTTTATATGTTGGTCAAACTTTTAGGACTGCATTTATTCGTTTTCAAGAGCATGTTAGAGAAGCTAGGAAAATTCATTCCAAAAGAATTTTAATTGAAAAAGTAAAACCTCTTTATGCATCCATAGCAAAATACGGTTTTGAATCGTTTCGTTGTTTTCTTATTGAACACATAGAAGGTAATTTTAGAAACTCTAAAGAGTTTTACAAAGCAGCTTTGCCTAGGGAGTTATTTTGGATTCGAACTTTACATACCTTCTTTCCTAAAGGCTTCAATTTAGAAGGAAAATCTAGCCTTCGTAAGAGTAAACCTATCAATAAGAAAACTCCTATGTTATGGCGTAGATACCCAAAACTTTCCTCAACTGTCCAATCTTCTCAACATACAGAAATTTGGGTTCCACATCGTAATATTAATGTTTCTATTTCCTCTCCCAATAGGTCCCTTAGTTCATGCTATAGATTAGACTCTTCTCATGAGGATTTCCCATCATCATCTTCTAATGAACATTTGTTTAGCTCTTTGGCTGATCAATCTCTTAAGTTTAGTGATTTTAAAAGAAGATTAATTTTCTTGGATAGAATTATGCAAGAGGGGTCTTTTTCTTTCAAAATCTTTGAAAAGTATAACAAAAGAGTCCTCTTTAAACTTCTATATATCTTGGAAAATTTCTCTCATGAGGATTTGAGTCTTAGAAAATCCAATAGTTTTCAACTTCGAATTCTCATATCCAAATTTCTAAAATCCTCTTGTGTTTCTTATAATCCTTTGATTTCAAGAAGAGTTTTACTAATTACTATCTTTACTTCTCCAGAAATGGATAAAGTTGGTTTGAACTCTATTTTGAAATCAAAAGAAGTGATAGAATCTCTTCCTTCTTATGTTAGAAAGCTTTGGGTCCATCCTTTGGTTACATACAAATATTTGAAAACTTTGGGTCAAAAAGCTTTCAATTACAATGATATTGGAAGAAATATGAGAGAGCTAGATAGATTGTCGATTTCTAGAAGATCTTGTTGTTGCAATAATGGTTCCTTTTCCTCTTTCGTAAACAAGGATGTGGGTCATATAGTTTCTGCCGATTGTTCTATTCTTCCTACTAGTAGCTTGAAAGAACTTTTTTCTAGAGGAACAAAATATAGACTTCATACCTCTAAGGATGCTTGCGTCCTTAAAGATATAGAAAATGGCATTGATAATTTCATTCTAAGATTTGAAGAATCTTTAGGTATTCGTGGAATTTTTACACATTGGAAATCAATAGTAATGAAGAAAGTTTCTATGAAGGTTGATATAGCTTTAGGGAGGAATTCCCCTTCATTACATAGCTTATCTGTAAGTGATTTGAACTCACTAAAATATTTTCATAGAAACTTTGTGATTTCTTATGTGGATAAATGTCCAAATAATTTTGCTTTTACTTGTAAAAAGTTTTATGTAGAGTGTCTTATGAAAGAAACTCAGTCCTCTACATATCAATTTTGCAATTTGCAATGTTTCTTCTGGAGAAGTTATTTCAAGTCATCAAGATTTTTGTAAATCTTATGGTTTCAAATTGTATCAAAATTTACCTTTTTTATATACAGTTTGGAAATTCCATAAGAACCCCATCAAACCGAGATTTATAGCTGCATCTTGTAATACTTCTCTCACGGATGTTTCCAAATGGTTAAGCAATTGTTTTAAAGCCATTTTACCTACTATTCATGATATTTGGAAGGAATTACTCAAAGATGCAGATGTGCCAACTTCCTCTAGTTGGATATTAGATAATTCTCCAAGTGTTGTTCCTATAATAAAGTCTCTCAACTCTTCAAGAACTATAGAAGAAAAATCTGTTCCTTTGGGGCTTCAAACTTTTGACTTCACCACTTTGTATACAAAGTTAGATTTGAATGATTTAAAACATACAATTTCTTCTTTAGTTAGGAAAGTTTTCTCTTTTAAATTCACCAAAGATAGATGTAAGGCTCTTTTGGTAGAAAAATCTGCATTACATTTTGATTATTTATGGTTGAAATCCAAGTCTGCAGATATAGATAGTAAAAAGAAACGTTACACTAGAATAGTAGATGAAACCGACATTCTTCTTTGGTTAGAGTTTCTTTTAGAAAACTTGTATATTTCAGTTGGTGATACTTTATTCAAACAATGTATTGGAATTCCTATGGGTACAAACTGTGCTGTCTTTCTTGCGAATTTTTATCTTTTTACTTATGAATTTGAATTTATGGAAAGGCTTGTTTTAGCTAATACCTGTCCTATCATTATACACAAACTTTCTAATATTAGACTCTTTGTAGATGATCTGTTTGTTCCTGATTTTAGTTCTTTTCAAGATTTTATGTATTTAGACAATGATGCTTTTGGTGGTGGTATTTATCCCAAAAAATTTTGTGAGCTGAATTGTACTTCACATGGTGATTCTTGTGCTTTTCTAGATCTAAAAATATTTCAGTCTCCATTTGGTTTGGAAGTAGACATTTATGATAAAAGATTAGAACCGGAATTTGCTAGCATTAACATGATACGTATGCCTCATATTGATTCAAATATTTCTCATTTAGCAAAGTACGGCGTTGTTTGCTCTCAATTCTTTAGATTTTCTCGTCTATGTTCAAGCTTGTCTTCATTTGTAATTCAATGTTGTCAACTAATTTCTTTGCTTGTCCAAAAAGGGTATTTATTCAAGAAAGTTTCAAAGAAGGTAAGGACTTTCTTACTTCGTAACAAGTTCATTTATGGTTCTTCTTCTTTTCATGTGTTCAAATTAATCATTAGTAAATTCAATAGAAAAGGGGAACACTATTTGGGTTAATGATAAGGTATTTTGTGGTTCCTTCCGCCCCCTCTCCCCCTCCTTCTTTTTCACTCTCTATTTATAGCTTCTTTCTAGTCTTTTGTTCTTTTATGTTTATTATTATTATTATTATTATTATTACTTTTATTATTATTTTAGCTATTTCTTTATATTCATTATTATTATTTTTAATATATACATATTTTTAAAATTATTTTATATTTTCTATTTATTTATTATTCATATATTTATTTATTTATTTATCTATATATTTATTAATTTTAATTTTAATTTTTATAATTCTAATTCCTTTCTTCTTATTATTTGTTTGTTCTTTGTGCAAGACTTTATCATGGCTGAGTTTTCCCTTCACTTCCGGAAGTGATAGAAACTCAGTTCGTTGACTTTGTTAGAGATCTTGATTTAGAAAGACTCTTTATTAAAGTCTGCACCTACTCTAGGGCACTGATGACGTGAGTAGAGATGTCATAGCTATTTGTCCAAGCTATGCATGATAAAGTTTAATTCTGATACTTCTTGTTTAGGACAGACATAGAAGTTGACGATGCATATTTTATTTCGTTTTGTTTTTGTTTAATTTGCTTATATACATATATTTATATATATATAATCATTATTTATTTATTTATTTATGGAATAATTAATTTTTATTTATTTTCTTTTACTTTAAATTCTATTTTTATATATTTTATATTTTATATTTTTTATTTTAATTTGTTTCTTTTTTAATTTATTATTATTTTTTATTATTTAATTTTTTTTTTATTATTATTATTATTTATTTATTATTTTATGTTTTGTGTGTGTGTGTATGTGTATGTGTTCGTGTTCATGTGAGTGTGTGTGCATCTCTTTTTGTATTGGTTTTCTTTCTTGGTTTTTTCTTTCTTGGTTGTAACTTTCATGTCTTATATTGGTCTTAAGTCTCTTGCTTTTGTTTGTTATTTTTTCCAATGTGTATGTATTTGTGTTCTCTATCTTGAGTTCGTAAGTTTGGATAACTCTGAACTTATGAAGGTATATATATATATATATATATATATATATATATATATATATATATATATATATATATATATATATATATATATATATATATATATATATATATCTATGTATATACATATATATCTATATATATATATACACACACACACACATATATATATATATATATATATATATATATATATATATATATATATATATATATATATATATATATATATATATATATATATATGCATATTATATGATACATGGATGGGGATCGTCTTCGTCGCGCGTCAGAGCTGCGCGTCGGCCGAACTTGACTGTATATACTCCTTTTAGGGTTCGTGCCATTTCGGCTTTGCAGTTTTCGTGTTTCCGTCGCATGTTCATATGCGTGTAGTTAGGTTTTGTGTCAGGGTTTCCTCCAAGTATAACAAGAGTTTGAGAGGTAGGGTTCTGCTCAGCAATACGAAAGTGGGGCAGTTCTGTAGTTAAGCGACTAAGATTGTAAGAGAAGGTTGTGTTAGGAGTTAGACAGGGAAATCGTCCGGAGATTGTGGAAGTGAAGTGGTAAAGGATAGTAAGTGGTGCAGGGAACTGAATTGTTTCTGAGATAGGGCATGGCTTCTCCTGTGGAAATGCAACCTACTATGCCAGTTTCTAATGCTTCATTGCAGCAAGATACTGAAGATGAGGTGATCACTGGTTATTCCTCAAACACCTATGTGGAAACAAATGGACATTGATAAATTAAAATGCATAGTAGACGATGCTCTCACTCATGATGTGAATGTAAAGGGAGATTTAAAGGTGGATATTGATCCTGCTTTGATCTGGGAGTCGACCCTTATGTTTCATGAAAAAGGGTTGCGGTTGTTCTTTACGGGTCGTATACCCTTAGCAGTGGATGTGGCTTGTGCAATTAACGCAAATGCAGGAAAAGATGTGGTTGGTAAAGTTTTTTACTCTGGTCATGGTCTACTTGAGGTCATTTTCAATGACAACAGTGTCAAGGTGCAGCTTCTAGAGAGAAGACTGTGTTTCTATGTGGTTTAGTGGCCCATGTGTTTCCTTGGAAACCAGTTAAGGCAATGAAGGAAGAGCTTTTGTATAAATGTCCTGTCTGGGTAGAGCTTGTGGATCTACCATCTTTTTTATGGGCCGGCATTGGACATGTGGCTAAAGCGTTAAGCAAGGTGCTTTATACGCCATCTATCTCTGCTCCAATAGAGTTTGTGTATTATGGAATACGTCGAGACCCTTTCCCAAAACACTTGGCATAAACGTACCTAATGTGGGAAACATTGTCATATACTTGAAATGGGGCAATATGGCTGGATCTTGCTTTCATTGTGGCAATCTAGGTCATTACTCCAAAAATTTCCCTTTACTAAAATCTGACGGGGTCAACCTGATTCCATCTTATCCGAGGAGCAAAATTTTGGTTCCAGAGGAGCAAATATTTGGAAAACAGAAAGTTATTCATCATGCTGCTATGTCTCCCAAATTCATGCCAGAGTCTAGACCTCCGGGTCAGCAAGAGTTTAACCATAAAGGGAAGGATGTAGGGGTGGATAAGTAGATTCATCCTCCTGCCCCTGTTACGCCACTGAACTTGAATGTATATAAGAGAAGGGATGGTGAAGGAATGAGTGAAGACATCTTAAACAGTAAAGAGGGTGAGCCTAGTAAAAGAACGGTTGATAATGATGGTTTTACTCCTGTTAGCTATAAGAAAGCGTAACTTTGGGGTAAGAGGGGCAAATTTCAATCTGGATACTCGACTTCCCGTATGGACGAGGCCAATTTTGCACCTCATGTCAGTGACTATATGAAAGAGTATTATGACAACATGGATATTGTGTTACAAGATTTGGCGCCTGCATTGGCTCATTCAGATTCTCCGGTTAGTACACCATTGGTATCATGAAATTAGCTACATGGAATATTCAAGGTTTGGCTCAATATGGAAAATGGATTAGATTATGGAGATGGATTATCTCTTAGAAGCGAGGATGAATTCGCAATGTATTCACGGTATTTCTCTTTATGGGATCCAGCAAATTGCAGTGGGTTTCGCAGATAATACATTTATTTTTGCAAGAGCTGATAATCAAAATATTAGATGCATATTGGATACTTTGGCGCCTTTTTCTGAAGCATCTGCGTTGAAGATTAATGTGAAAAAATCAACGACTGTAAATATCTCTACGCGGCAATTCCAATCACTTAAATGGAAGGTCTTAGAATCGAGAAAGGTATTATCTTCAGACATTTGGGATACCCCTTAGGTATTGATGTCCCTATTAAAGATAAACTCGCATGGGTTCTGTGCAGAGTTAAGTCCAAGATGGATAAATGGATTGCCCCGCAATGGCCACTGCATGTAATACCCGTTGTGGAGCTTGCTCTAGTTTGTTGATTGTGGATTGTAGGTTATGGGAATAGGGAGATGATCCTCCCTCCTCATGTTCTTGTACATTAATTTTTCCTCATGTAATAAATTGAGAATTCCCACAAAAAAATATATATATACATATGTATACACACACACATACATACAAATATATATATGTGTGTGTGTGTGTGTGTGTGTGTGTGTGTGTGTGTGTGTGTGTGTGTGTGTGTGTGTGTGTGTGTGTGTGTGTATATATATATATATATATATATATATATATATATATATATATATATATATATATATATATATATATATATATATATATATATATATATATAGATAGAGAGAGAGAGAGAGATACATACATATATATAAACACACGCACATATATACATGTGTGTGTGTGTGTGTTGATAGTGGTGACTGTGTAAATCGAGCCAGACAACGAGGATATTATGATTAGTTCAAGTTTTAAAATCTACACTGAATGCATGAAACAATACTTGTTGATCTGTTCATTTATCTGAAGTTCAAGTAACAGTTAACTAAATCCAATAATTTGCATCCTCTATTGGTTCATCCAATTTCATAATCTCCCTTCACAGCTAGCCTGGAATTGATGGCTGAGATAAACAAACTATTACAGTAGAATCTCTCTTTGGATATTATAAGGAGGGTTGTCTGGCAATCCGAACACATAACTATGAACATGCAATAGTTGATTTGCATAATTCAGGTTTAAGCTGCTACTAGTTGAAAAGTTCTCTGTGCGGATAAGGGAATGATGTGTGTTAACCCTAAGTTTGGAGTTTGAGAGAATACGTGCAATGAGACTTCTGTTTGTATACATCACTCGAGAGAATGCAAGGTCCATAAAGATTCGACAAGTCCTTTGTAGCACGGATCAACGTATCGTACATTTCTAAATTACTAGTATTACCATATATCTTACTTCAAGAGCTTGGCATTAAGGTCATTGTTACCTAGCAATCCTCTAGACTAGGAGATGAGCATCTTGGCACCATGCATAAAATGAAATACAATAAATTTCAAATTCTTTCGATGAGCTTGAAGAGGCAGACTGGAGAAGACATCATACACATTGAGAATGTGTCTTTTGCAGAATAGTACAAAAAACATTGTTTACATATCAGCAAGTAAAACTAAATTACTGAGAGTATGACAGTAAGAAAAAGAAGATATTTTTGTAAACGAGAATGTGAAAGACGAATCGTATATACTCACTAAATCTATCAATCTGCTGTTGAAAAGTCATGACACGTGGAGGCAACAGGCCACGAAGATCTAGCCTGTCACGTTCTGTCATAGGAAAAGCAGTACCCTGCGAAAAATGCTAAAAGATCAATCTTCTGAAATGATTTGCTCAAAAAAACATTATTCTTTTTCATATAGTTGTTATGTTCCCGTATCATCATGCTTGAAAAAAGAAAACCAAAAAAGTAAAAGAAAAACAGGTAAAGTCTATCACAAATATAGTTCGTATGTGTAACATATAGAAACACAATATGCGAATAAAATCTGTTCTCACAGCACATAATAAGACCTTCATATCTGATACAGATTTTGTTTTTGCTCAATTCAGCTCTACTGGACAGGCTACCACCGATAAAGTATGATAGTCAGGCCCCCACCTACTCGCTCTCCCACCAGGAGAGGAAAAGGACCATTGGCAAGGAGATTGGCATACATACATACAGAGAACATGGGTAAGACCGAGGGATACACTGCCTAGGAAAACGCTCTACTATCGGGAACATTTTCTACAGATCTCGGACCACGGTTTTATTGAGACTCCACGATACATGCAGACATACTACCACACCACCTATGTGTCGTCATTGGGAAGCTTCAAGTTTCTTCACATCAGTTTGAGATAGAGAGAGGCCGAGCCAAAGGAGTCCCATGGGAGGAGCGGTGGTGCCCAGTATGCCACACAGAAATAGTGTGAGGAGCACCTAGTAACCAAATATCCAGCATATTCAGATCTACGGACAGAGTTCCAGATAGAGGGATCACTCCAACAGTGCATGACTACAAGAGATCAACGAAAGTTGGGGCCCTTTATCATAGCAGCATACGAGAGAAGGGGACACATACATCCTGCAAAGGTGAGCACCCAGTAAACTATTACCTAGTTTTTCCAACGTGCAAGACCACATGAGATTGACCCCCAACCAAAGCCACAGGGCTTATGCTTGAGTAGCCACATGTGAAGAGAGGAGGTCGTCTCTCATGGACAAAGGAAACCAATCCTGAACCTTAGATTCCATGTGACTTCTATATCTCATAATTGGTTCAGAATTTGGAGGTCAATGCTTCCATTGCATCCGGAACATGCGAAAACCTTAAGATCGATTGTCTGCTTGCTTGATTCTGATGCCTAGATGTCATGTTTCAAATTGATGACATCATCAATTCGTAACCGCCCTTGGAAACGTATATAAGGAGGGGTTGGCCACATACATACTCAATCTTTCCAATGTCAATCTTAGGAGCTCAAGGAGTCGTGATCACCAAGTAAGTACTTTTAAGTTCCATTGACACTGGATGGAGCTAGTAGACAGACACATTGTCATGTTTATACTACCCTCAGCATATAGATATGCATATATCCTCAAAGAGATAGGGCTCCATCACCCTTAGTACTGTTGATATATTTAGGTAGTGATGTGTGTGAACACTCTAGGACCGCCGGGGCACTTTTTTCGCTCTTTAGCAGGTTTTTTTCCCCGGCTTGTATATACGCCTATTGCCCTAATGGGCTACTTATCTTTGTACATTCTCAAGTAATACATTCAATCTTGTGTGTTGAGCTCCAAGCTTCTTCTTCTTCCTTGTGCTGTTCGCGTGCTTCCGCAGACGTCTAACTCCAACAATTGGTATCAGAGCATGTCGCCGCTTCATCTAGGGCATCGTCGACACTCCTCCGGTTGCAGTCTCAGATTCGCACGAAATTTGGTGAGCATACTCAGGGTGTTTCAGAGATCAAAACTGCTTCGCTCTGTGGTGTCGAAATCGCGATCTGAGCTCGTTTCGGCCTCCGAACTCACTATCGCAGCGCTTGTGCAGGCTATTTCGTCTTTTTGTGCCAAAGGTACATACCTGTTTCGATTAGCCAGTATAAGTGTCTCGAAGTCTGGGCAGTTCCGTTCAACTTTTTGAGATACAGTCAATTTTCTGCATCAAGGTATTTTAGTCATCGGCCATGGCTGAAAGCAATGATGTATTCCGTACGTTGGCGGTTGAGGATAAGTTGGATGGTACCAACTACCCATTATAGGCTTATATGATGCGACATGTATTGGTTGCAAAAGGACTGTGGAACATTGTGCAGGGTGTTGAAAGACGTCCTGTTACACTTGCGACTACAGGTACTGCAAATACAGGTGCTCAAGCTGATGGAGATGGTGTCGAAGATCATATTCTGCAGATACCTGTTCGTGCTGCTGTTTCTGTTGCACCTACTACATAGCAAATTCGTTGGGATGGCAGAGATGCTCAAGCACATGCATTGATAGCTTTGTCTGTCAAACGTGCTATTATTCCTCACATTCGCTCTTGCAGAACAGCAAAGGATGCTTGGGATACACTTACCACATTGTACCAGGCTAGGAATGAGGCTCGTGTTGCTTACCTCCGAAAACAGTTGGAGAGTGAGCACATGAATGAAGGTGATTCTATGGACAGTTTTCTAACAAAGATCAAAGACTTGAAGGAGCAGTTGATTTCTGCTGATGAGGTTATACCAAATAGCTCACTTGTGCAGACCGTTCTGAATGGTCTTCCTGATTCATATCAGAGTTTTGCTTCTACTCTTCGATTGATGATGAAAGGCAATCTAAATGCCTTGTCATTTGAGGAGTTAAGTCTCTGTTCTGTTACAGGAAGATCAGTCCAGACAGAATAGGTCCATTATGCGTGTTGCAGATCAAGCTTTCCTGGCTAGTCAGAAGGGCAAAGGAAAATGGAGCTCTTCTACTAGTAAGCAGAAATCTGCAAATGCTGCACATTTGAAGAACCAGGATAAAGATGAGAAGAAATCAGAAAAGCAGAAATTATTTTGCAAGTACTGTAAAGGGAATGATCATATCATAAAGAACTGTCCAAAACTGGCTGCAAAAGAGGCAAAGAAAAAGGAGGTTGGAATGGTTGTTGCAGAAGCTCTACACCAAAAATAGAGTCTACTAATCTTGTGCAGGAAGAAGAATGGGCGTTTACTACTGCTTGCAGTTTTGATCCATCTTCTCATGAGCAGTGCATGCCTGCAGTGGACTCAGATGTTTGGTACTTTGATAGTGGAGCGACCAAACATATTACCTCGCAACGAAGTTTCTTCTCTTCACTCGAGCCTTCCCCTACAGGGAATACTGTCACATGCACCAACAACTCCTCTTATCCTGTTACGGGAGTTGGTAAGATCATTCTGACTACTGCTGATGGTAGTTCTTTCACCTTGTTAGATGCTTTATTTGTGTCAGGGATCAAGAAGAATCTGTTATCAGTTTCTGCATTAGCCAAGATTGGCTTGATTGTGAAATTTGTTGATGTCAGATGTACAGTTCATGATCTGTCAAATGGCGATGTTATTATTGCTAGTTTGCTACGCCTGCAGAAATCTGATATGGTGTCTTCTTTGCCCAAGCTTGAGGTACCTGGAAAACATGTATGTGAAGGCTGTATTTTGGGCAAAATGCAACGTCCCTCCTTTCCAAAAGATGATTCAGTTCGGGCTACGCAAAAATTGCAGCTTGTACATAGTGATGTCTGTGGTCCTATGCAAACACCTTCTTTTGGAAACTATCTTTACTTCGTGACTTTCATTGATGATTTTTCCAGGCATGCATGGGCATATCCATTGAAGGCAAAGTCCGAAGTGTTTTTGTGCTTCAAACAGTTTTTGGTTTTGGCTGAAAATCTGTCAGGATGTAAAATGGGCACCCTCCGTTCTGATCGAGGGGGGGAATATATGTCTTCTGATTTTAATGCATTTCTGGCTAAACATGGGATAAAACACCAATGTACAGTGCCGTATACACCTCAACAGAATGGAGTTGCTGAATGGAAGAACATGTCACTCATGGAGATCGCGAGGTGTATGGTCAAGAGTCAAGCTTTACCACATAGTTTCTGGCTTGACGCTGTCATGTGTGCAACATATGTACTTAACAGGTGTCTCACTAAAGCGCTGCAGTCTATCACTCCATATGAGGCTTGGCATGATCGCAAGCCACCTGTTGCTCATCTACGGGTTTTTGGTTGTTTGGCATATGCACTAGTGCCTGAACAACATCGCAGAAAATTGGATGATAAAGCAGTAAATGTATTTTTGTTGGGTACAGTTCTAAAAGTAAAGGCTATCGTCTTCATCATCCACAAACTAAACGCATTCTGGTTAGCCGTGATGTTGTTTTTGTGGAAGATGCTATTCAGCCATTGCTTTCATGTACTAAGGAGACATCTGTTAGCTCCAAAGACATGTATGATACTTTGATGCCTCTTTTTACAAGTGGATAGTCTACTGATGGTCTTAATGAGGCAACTTCTCAGCCTTTGCAAGTTTCATGTAATGATGCAGATCATCCCATTTCGGATGCAGATTTACATGATGCACTTGTTGACGGGAGAGTTGATATTGAGGAGGCAAAAACTATGCCATAATGGCTGGTGCAGACTTTGCGTGACAGCAAATTAGATGCACCTTTTTCATATCGTACTCGTTCAGGCTCTCATAGTGCCTCTTTTGCATCAGATTGCTATGCTATGGCTGCATCTAGTCTATGTGATGAGAATGAGCCTGTTTCTTTTGATGAAGCACAAAATTCAGAAAATTGGATGGCTGCTATGCAATCTGAATATGATGCTATAATGAAGAATGGTACTTGGTCTTTATGTGACTTGCCTCCTGGCAAGAAAGCCATTGGTACTAAGTGGGTATACAAGCTGAAGCGTAAACCTGATGGTACAGTTGACAAGTAAAAGCTAGGCTTGTTGCAAAGGGTTATGCACAGGAAAGAGGCATTGATTTTGATGAGACCTTTGCACCCACATGTCGTATGACTATTGTTCGGAGCATCTGTGCACTTGCAGCCCATCATGGTTGGAATGTACATCAGTTGAACATTAAAACTGCATTTCTGAATGGTGACTTGCATGAAGAAGTGTATGTTTTTCAGCCCCGTGGTTTTGTGCAAAAAGGGCATGAGAACCAGGTGTGCAGGTTAAAGAAGGCATTATATGGTTTAAAGCAAGCACCACGTGCTTGGTATGAGAAGATACATGCCTATCTGATTGCACATGGTTTTGTGAACAGTCCAACTGAGAGCACCTTATATGTTAAGCGTGCTAATGATGTGCTTCTGATCATTGTTGTCTATGTTGATGACATGCTTCTCACTGGTCCTATTGAGAAGCATATTGCTGATTTTAAGGCTGATTTGCATGCCTCATTTGAGATGTCTGATTTGGGGCATTTGCATCACTATTTAGGCATTCAGTTTATGCAAGTTGATGGTGGATTGGCTTTGTGTCAAACGAAATATATTGACACATTATTGCAACGTTTTGGCCTTGAAGACTGTAAGCCTATTGCCACTCCTATGGAGACAGGTTTACGATTGAGTCTTCATGATGCTGGAGATGCATTTGATGTTGTCTTCTATCAACAGGTTGTTGGATGCCTATTTACTTATGCATTACTCGGCCAGATATTCAGTTTGCTGTCTCACATATGAGCAGGTTTATGCATTGCCCGGGTGTCAAGCATTGGCAGGCGGTTAAGCACATCTTTCGCTACTTTAGTGGTACTCGGCTACTTGGGTTGTTTTATCTGAAGGGGGGATCACTACCGCCACATTTGCATGCTTTTTCTGACTCAGACTTGGCTGGTTGCTATGACACTCGTGTGTCCACTAGTGGCTTTTGCTTCATGCTTGGTAGCTCATGTATATCTTGGTTGAGCAAGAAGCAGCCTACTGTGGCCACTTCCAGTTGTGAGGCTGAGTATAGGGCAGCTTTCACAGCTATTGTTGAGTGTGTGTGGCTCAGATGCCTTATGGCTGATTTGGGTGTTGGTCAGTCCTCTGCCACCACCATCTTCACTGACAGTCAGAGCGCATTGGAAGTTGCGAGGAACCCTGTGTTCCATGCTCTCACTAAGCACATTGAGATGCATTATCATTATGTCAGGGAGAGGTTTTGTGCTCGGGAGATCAGCTTGGCATATGTGCCCACGCAGGAGAACATTGTAGACCTTTTCACGAAGGCTCTGCCTAGGGAGAAGTTTGAAGCTTTCCGCAAAGCTTTGGGCTTAGTTCCTTTCGTGGAGTGATTTCCACATAGCTTGGCACTTCCTTATACATGAGTGCCAGCTTCTTGTTCACCGCATCACTCCCAAGGGGGATTTGTTGATATATTTAGGTAGTGATGTGTGTGAACACTCTAGGACCCCCGAGGCACTTTTTTCCCTCTTTAGGAGGTTTTTTTTTCCCAGCTTGTATATACGCCTATTGCCCTAATGGGCTACTTATCTATGTACATTCTCAAGTAATACATTCAGTCTTGTCTGTTGTGCTCCAAGCTTCCGAAGACGTCTAACTCCAACAAGTACACCACTCATGTTTGAGACTAGACTTTACTAGCTTTTTATGATCTTGTTTTATCTTTGTGATAGCTGGACGACATCCACATCATGTATCCTATGTTTTCTCATAGGCTGATTTTTGGAGTGTCATAGACGTAAAAAACCTTCTTTCTTTCTTCTTCTTCTTTTCTTTCTTGTCCTTTGCTCTCGTCTTATCTAGTCTTGTATCTTGCACATCATCTCTCATCCTGTTGTAATCTCGTAGTACGAGATCCTTTCCACTTATTCCTTGTATCTAGTTCATCTCCTTGAAGGGAGTTCTTTTAATCCAAAGATCTTGCTTCATACCTACGGTCTTCGGCCGTGGGATCTTCTATTTCAACTGTAGTTGAGTTATCTATATCTATCGGTCCCGGGTTGTGGGACTTCTTGTATCAGTTATATATTCTTGTATCATTTCCCTATGCGGGTGATCTTGTAATCAAAAGTGTAATTCCAAAATCTTACCTAGTTTAGTCAGAGGGCACAATCTAATGCTCCCCTGACATTTTGGCAAGATTAGCTTTTATCCAAGACCAGGCATCATGGAGAACACTTATGAACAAATTGTGGCATCACTTCAAAGTCTCCAACAACAAGTCCAAGACTTAACTCATCAGCAAACACAAGTCCAGATGGGATATCCCATGCATATAAGTGCACTCATCCAAGAATTACAAGAACGAATTGGGAGTCTTCAAGCAAATCAAAGAAGTATTCAAGTAAACCAATACCCTGATTCATCCTTCATGAAGGAACCCAAGATTTGCATGCCATAAAAGTTCAATGGTGATCACACAAAGTTCCGTAGGTTCCTGCAACAAGTCAAAGTGTACATCTGTATGCAGCCTTATAGATGCATACCCTCATGATGCATCCAAGGTCGGTTTTATTGTAACCATGTTCTGTTGTCACGCATTATCATTGTTCGCCCCAATCTTGGATAACGACATGGCAGTATTTCGTGACTATGAAGGATTTCTTCGAGAGCTCACCGCCACATTTGGAGATGGATACACGAGTCGAGTGGCAGAAACAAAACTACGGAAACTACATCAAGGTAAGTGTCTTGCCTCTCCCTATGCATCAAAATTTAAGCAATTGATATGCGATCGCACTTTGCACAAAGATTTTTTCATAAGACAATTTAGATTGGGTTTAAGAGACGATGTGAAGGACCTCCTCATGATGCCAGAGGATAAAACTTTAAATGAATACATCACACAAGCCATTCAATGCGATAACCGCCTCTTTGAAAGGAAACAAGAAAAACAAGTAGAAGGAAGACTTCACTAATGGAAACCCTTCAAGCCTGCTCCTAGAGAAGAGCCTATGCCTCAACCTATGCAGATAGACATATCTAGGTTCTAGCCTCTAACTTCACAAGAAAAGTAGAGAGGAGAGATAACAAGTTATGCCTCTATTGTGGAAACCCTAGCCATATTGCAGGTAATTGTCCCAACAAGATAACAAACTCCAGAGTCATAGTAACCCTTGCAGAGGAGGGAAATGAGGAAGTCCAATTGTAAAGGAGACCGTACAACCGGACCATGATATAACAAAGGATCTCGTAATTCCAACAACACCCATAGAAACATGTTTTGCCCTTGTCAAGTTAATCATGCCTAAGAAGATCCTTTCCCTTACAGCCCTAATCGATTTAGGAGCCTCCTCATGTTTCATCGATGAAGGATTGGTTAAGAAACACAAGATTCCAATGCTTAAGAAGAATAAACCAGTAGTAGATGAAGTAGTGGATAACAACCTCTAGCATCCGAGAATATTACCAAGCAAACCACACCATTAAGAGTACACCTTAAAGATCATGATTCCCCCATATGTTTTAATGTAATATCAAGTCCGATAAACCATGTTATCATTGGAATGCCCTCGCTAAAGAAACATAATCCAGATATCGATTAGGAGAAGAATAAAATCACTCATTGGGATATCCAAAAGAACCCAACATATGTAGGAGCCACAACCTTCATACATGCAATAAGCAAGGAACCAACATATATGATCTATGACGGACCAGCTCAAGAGTCCAAGAAAGATCAAGTAAAGCTACCTAGTCAGTACCAAGATTTTCAAGATGCCTTTGAGAAGAAGAATGCAGATATCTCCCTGAGCACAGACCTTATGATTGTGCCATAGAGCTTCAAGAGGGAGCACAACCACCCTTCAAACCAATCCATAGACTATCGCCTCAGGAACTTACAGAATTACATAAGAATATTGATGAGAATCTAGCCAAGGGTTTTATTAGACACTCACAATCTCTTGCAGGAGCCCCTATCCTATTTGTAAAGAAGAAGGATGGGACTCTCCGAATGTGTAGACTATCGTAGGTTGAATAAAGTAACTATAAAGAAGAGATACCCTCTACCACTCATGTCAGAGCTCTTGGAATGCCTTGGGAAAGCAAAGTTCTTCACAAAGATTGACGTTCAAGGAGCTTAAGAGAAAGTATATATGTGATATGTGGTGATAGCAAGTAGATATGTGGTGATAGCTTAAGAGAACATCCACAAGTAGATATGTGGTGATAGCAAGGGACAAGATATTAACATGGAGCTCAAAGATAAAGCCTACAGTTTCTTTATCCTCTACAAAAGCTGAGTATAGGGGTTTAACATTGGCTACTACTCAAATTATGCGGTTTAAAAAGTTGTTTCATGACTTGAATGTGCAGGTTGATGTACCATTGATATATGGGGATACCTCAAATCCTATTTTTCATGCTAGAACAAAGCATATAGAGGTACACTATCATTATGTTTGCGAGAAGGCCATAAACAATGAAGTGCAGGTTTCTTTTGTTGGAACAAAGGATCAAGTTGTAGATATCTTCACCAAATCCTTGGATAGAACAAAGCTTCAAAGATTCAAAATATTCTTGGCATGAAGGAAATACCCTCTGGAACTTGAAGGGGAATTGAGAACATTTTTTTTTTAACGTATAGGTTAAGGTATAAGTCCCAAATGATACAAATACTTATGGTAGGTCAAATGAGTGAGTCACAAGGGAGTTGCAATGGTGTCCTGATGGAAGGTCTATGTGGCTAGTTCTCAAAGTCCAGCCATATTTTGCTTATTTCAACACTTACGCCATGTAATACCTCCACCCCAGTATTTACCACAAGTTTAGATATATTAAGAAGGTTTTGGGTTAGTTTTTCATGCTATAATAAGAGAGTAGAAGTCGTGATCTTTTCTGAAGTCAAAAAGAGTCATATGTCTATCTCTGCGTTGTTGTAGCTTTGAAGACAGAGATTGTAGAGCTTATATCTCTCTACTTATATATCGAGATCAAGTGTTTGATGGTTCATTGGAAAGCTCTTACTATCGATTTTCATGTTGTAAATTTTCATATTCATTGGAGTTGTGAGCTCAAAGCAATGGTCTTTGCAAGTAGTATGTGTTCTCAAGATTATCTCTATTCAAGGTCTACATTAAATGTGCATACTTACAGAGGTCATATCTCCTTGTGTATCTATCCAAATTGAGTGTTCTATAGCTCGTTGGAAAGCTATAGGGATGTCTAGTATATGTTTGCTAAACAATTTTGAAAATTTTAAGTGACTAGAGAGAAAAAAGTTATGCAAGCATGATTGATTTTCTGCACATAAGTTTGTGAGAGAGTCAACTAGTTCCTAAGGGGTTCCACTTACTTCTAGCTATACTTTGGAGGTCAATAAACTCCAACAAGGATAACCTAAATAAACAAACAAAAGAACATCAATGAATAACATCAAATGAGATGAATCAAGAGATGACCAAGCTAAAATAAAAGCACGAAAAAGAAAAAAGAGGCAAGCGTAATGACCAAAAGGTCAACCAACAGAGGAACT
>CM035427.1:69583862-69666362 GCA_020310875.1 Ceratopteris richardii | reverse complement strand
GAAGACCCGAAAAACAAGGGGCTTGGTTTGATGATGGCTATAGCAGTGGCTGACGTAAAAGTGTGGAAATGATCAATTCTCCAGATCCAGAAAATTTACTACAAGCCTATTATTTACATGAAAACAATGGGTGTCCATGTGCATTTTGAAATCTATGCGTATGCGTGCGTGCCTGGTCGTCCATGTGTGCGTCTACCTGTGCTTAGAACAAGAGAAAGGAAATGAACCTTGTTATACCAAGGATCGTGAAGAACATCTGAGCTGCGCTTGTGTACTATGGAGGGGCGTGTGGCTTCACTGAACAAGAAGCGCGCATTGTATTTTTTCGTGATGAGAGCACTACAGGACCGTCTGCGGAGGGCTGAGATGAGCTGCTGATGCGCCATGATGCATCAGCTTTCCTTCAGCGCGTAGAGATTGGCAGTTAAGCAGACGGGCAAGAAGTAGCCTGAGCCCTCGCAAGAGCGCTTTTTCAATAGCGTTACGTGACACCTGTCACGTCATGGATCCTGCTTGCACTGAGCACGGCGACTTTATGCACTTTTAAGTCATTCCCTTCTTTAATCTCAAGTAAGCAAATGCCTCGGCCGAACCTCCATTTTAAAAAAAAAAGATTTCCAGTAAGCAAATGCCAATGGCGCCCGTCCCATTGTCCCAAATACAACAAATGATCCGGTTCTCCTGAATAGTTTTTAGGAGTTGCATTTTTCTTTTTTAAGAGTACAATAAATTAGAAACACACTCAGACACCCGACCTCGTAAGGTAAAGGCACCCATTTTTGAGAAACTCATAAATTTTTTGTCCAGCCAAGAATTCAAGACTTTCTCCCTACGACTCAATGCGTCAAACCACTAGGCTATGCGAACTTGGATACGAGTTGCATATTTTGTTGCCCATAAGGTTGAACATAAAGTTTTGGGAAAAGCGAGGGTTTCTTGTGCACTCAGTTCCCAAAGAATTAGATGACCATATTAAGGGAATAGACCTTTTCTTCGACCTACGCATGATAGAAATGCGTAAAGCCCTTTTTTTAAGGTGTAAAGAGATGGGACTCATTGTAACAATTCCTCCTTCTAGACTACATAAGGAATTGAGTTTCCTTTTGCATAAACATAAATGGAGTCCTTTATAATCCCTACTAATTGATAAACGTATAGAACACAATCTAACTAAGAAAAAAATAAGGATAGAATTCGCTTCACATTGGGACCAGTGAGCAGCATGTCATCGATATAGACAACAATGATCAGAAGCACATTATTTGCATGCTTAACATATAAGCTGCTACTAGTTGGACTATTCTCCAAACCATGTGCAATCAAATAGGCATGTATCTTTTCATACCAAGCATGTGGTGATTGCTTCAAACCACATAATGCCTTTTTCAACCTGCAAACTTTGTTTTCATGCCCTTTCTGCACAAAACCAGGATGATGAGAAGAATACACTTCTTCATGTAAGTCACCACTTAGAAATGAAGTTTTTAATTTCCAAATGATGTACATTCCAACCATGATGGGTTGCAAGTGCACAGATGCTATGAACAGTAGTCATTTGACAGGTGGGTGCAAAGGTCTCTTCAAAATCAATGCCTCTTTCTTGAGCATAACCTTTTGTAACAAGCCTAGCTTTGTACCTATCAAATGTTCCATCATATTTACGTTTCAGCTTGTATACTCATTTAGTGCCAATGGCCTTTTTTCCAGGAGGTAAATCACATAAAGACCAGGTACCATTCTTCATAATAACATCATATTCTGATTGCATATTTTGTGCTTCATCAAAAGAAATAGGCTCATTCTCATCACAAAGACTAGAGGCAGCCATAGCATAGCAATCTGATGCAAAAGTGTACTACGAGAGCTTGAACAAGTACAATATGACAAAGGTGCATCTAACTTCCTATTTCGCAAAGACTGCACTAGCCATTTAGGCATAGTTTTATCAACCCTCTCATCAACAAGTGCATCATGTAAATCTACATAAAAAATGGAATGATCTGCATCATCATGTTGTCCACCTATAAAAAGAGGCAGCAAAGTTTCATAAACAGCTTTGGAGCTAACTGATATCTCCTTAGTATGTGAAAGTAATGGTTGAATTGCATCTTCCACATAAAAATCTTCCTACAACAAAACAGAGACTAACTCCTCAAATGTTAAGGCATTTGGATTGCCTTTCATCATCAATCAAAGAGTAGAAGCAAAACTCGGATATGAATCCAGAAGACTATTCATAACAATATGCACAAGTGAACTACTTGGCAAGACTTCATCAGTAGAAATCAACTACTCCTTCAAATTTGATCCTTGTCAAAAAGCTAAACATAGAATCTCCTTCATTCATGTGCTCACTCTCCATCTGTTTTCAGATGTAAGCAACATGAGCCTCATTTCTTGCCTAGTATAAAGTGCTAAGTGTATCCCAAGCATCCTTAACTATTTTGCAAGAGTGAATGTGTGGGATAATGGCACATTTGATAGACAAAGCTATCAATGCACGTGCCTGAGCATCTATGCCATCCGAATGAAGTTTCTCTATAGTAGGTGCAACAAGAACCACAACATGAACAAGAATTTTAAGATCGTCATCTTCAATGCCATCTACATCAACTTCAATAACTGTATTTGCAAGTGTAGCAGGTCATTTTTCAACACCTTACACAATATTCCACAGTCCTTTTGCAACCAATACATGACGCATCATATATGCCCAAAATGGTTAATTGGTACCATCCAACTTATCCTCAATAGCAAACATATGGAATACAACATTGCTTCAAGCCATGGCCACTAACTAAAATACCCTGATGCAGATAAATTGTTGGAGTTAGACGTCTACGGAAGCATGCGAACAACACAAGGAAGAAGAAAAAGCTTGGAGATCAACACACAATACTAAATGTATTACCACTAGAATGTACAAAAGATTAGTAGCCCATTAGGGCAATAGGCACACACATCACTACCTAAATATATCAACAAATCCCCCCTCAGAGTGATGCGGTGAACAAGTAGCTGGCACTCATGTATAAGGAAGTGCCAAGATATGTGGAAATCACTCCACAAAAGGAAGTAAGCCCAAAGCTTTGCGGAAAGCTTCAAACTTCTCCCTAGGCAGAGCCTTCGTGAAAAGGTCTGCAATGTTCTCCTGCGTGGGCACATATGCCAAGCTGATCTCCCTAGCAGAGAACCTCTCCCTGACATAATGATAATGCACCTCAATGTGCTTAGTGTGAGCATGGAACACAGGGTTCCTCACAACTACCAATGCGTTCTGACTGTCAGTGAAGATGGTGGTGGCAGAAGACTGACCAACACCCAAATCAGCCATAAGGTGTCTGAGCCACACACACTCAACAGTCGTTGTGAAAGATGCCCTATACTCAGCCTCAAAACTGGAAGTGGCCACAGTTGGTTGTTTCTTGCTCAACCAAGATATACGTGAGCCACCAAGCATGAAGCAAAAGCCACTAGGGGACACACAAGTGTCATAGCAACCAGCCCAATCTGAGTCGGAAAAAGCATGCAAATCTGGCGATAGTGATCCCCCCTTGGGATAAAACAACCCAAGTAGCCGAGTACCACTCAAGTAGCGAAAGATGCGCTTAACCGCCTGCCAATGCTTGACACCTGGGCAATGCATAAACCTGCTCATATGTGAGACAACAAACTGCATGTCTGGCCGAGTAATGCATAAGCAAATCAGGCATCCAACAGCCTGCTGATAGAGGACAACATCAAATGCATCCCTCACATCATGAAGACTCAATTGTAAACATGTCTCTATAGGAGTGGCAATAGGCTTATAGTCTTCAAGGCCAAAACGCTGCAATAATGTGTCAATATATTTCGTTTGACACAAAGCCAATCCACCATCAACTTGCATAAACTGAATGCCCAAATAGTGATGCAAATGCCCCAAATCAAACATCTCAAATGAGGCAGCAAATCAACAATATGCTTCTCAATAGGACCAGTGAGCAACATGTCATCAACATAGACAACAATGATCAGAAGCACATCATTAGCACGCTTAACATATAAGGTGCTCTTAGTTGGATTTTTCTCAAAACCATGTGCAAACAGATAGGCATGTATCTTCTCATACCAAGCATGTGGTGCTTGCTTTAAACCATATAATGCCTTCTTTAACCTGCACACTTGGTTTTCATGCCCTTTCTGCACAAAGCCACGGGGCTGAAAAACATACACTTCTTCATGCAAGTCACCATTCAGAAATGCAGTTTTTATGTCCAACTGATGTACATTCGAACCATGATGGGCTGCAAGTGCACAGATGCTCCGAACAGTAGTCATACGACATGTAGGTGCAAAGGTCTCATCAAAATCAATGCCTCTTTCCTGTGCATAACCCTTTGCAACAAGCCTAGCCTGATACATGTCAACTGTTCCATCAGGCTTATGCTTTAGCTTGTAAACCCACTTAGTGCTAATGACCTTCTTGCCAGGGGGCAAGTCACATAAAGACCAAGTATCGTTCTTCATTATACCATCATATTCAGATTGCATAGCAGCCATCCAATTTTCTAAATTTTGTGCTTTGTCAGATGAAACAGGCTCATTCTCATCACAAAGACTAGATGCAGCCATAGCATAGCAATCTGATGCAAAAGAGGCACTATGAGAGCTTGATCGAGTACGATATGATAGAGGTGCATCTAATTTGCTATCACGCAAAGTCAGCACCAGCCATTTTGGCATAGTTTTTGCCTCCTCAATATCAGCTCTCTTATCAACAAGTGCATTATGTAAATCTACATCAGAAATGGGATGATCTGCATCATCATATGAAACCTATAAAGGCTGAGACGTTGCCTCATTAGGACTAGCACTAGACTGTTCACTTGTAAAAAGAGGCAGCAAAGTATCATACATGTCTTTGGAGCTAACAAATGTCTCCTTAGTAAATGAAAGCAATGGCTGAATAGCATCGTCCACAAAAACAACATCACGGCTAACCAGAATGTGTTTAGTATGTGGACGATTCAGACGATAGCCTTTACTTTCAGAACTGTACCCAACAAAAATACATTTTATGTCTTTATCATCCAATTTTCTACGATGTTGTTCAGGCATTAATGCATATGCCAAACAACCAAAAACATGCAAATGAGCAACAGATGGCTTGCGATCGTGCCAAGCCTCATATGGAGTGATAGACTACAACGCTTTAGTGGGACATGTGTTAAGTACATATGTTGCACACATGACAGCCTCAAGCCAGAAACTATGTGGTAAAGCCTGACTCTTGACCATACACCTCACCGTCTCCATGAGTGACATGTTCTTTTGTTTAGCAACTCCATTCTATTGAGGTGTATACGGCATTGTACACTAGTGTTTTATCCCACGTTCAGCCAGAAAATGCATTAAAATCAGAAGACATATATTCCCCCCCGTCGATCAGAACGAAGGGTGCCCATTTTACATGCTGACAGATTTTCAGTCAAAACCAAAAACTGTTTGAAGCACATGAACACTTCGGACTTTGCCTTCAATGGATATACCCATGCATATCTGGAAGAATCATCGATGAAAGTCACGAAGTAAAGATAATTTCCAAAAGAAGGCGTCTATATAGGACCACAGACATCACTATGTACAAGCTGCAATTTCTGAGTAGGCTAAATTGAACCATCTTTTGAAAGGGAGGAATGTTGCATTTTGCCTAAAATACAGCCTTCACAAACATGTTTTTCGGGTGCCTCAATTTTGGGCAAAGAGGACACCATTTCAAATTTCTGTAGGCGTAGCAAACTAGCAAAATTCAGATGACCAAAGCGTGCATGCCAAAGCTTTGCATCTGACATAGCCTGAGAATCATGTATTGCACATGCCGAATCATTTACAGATTTTTCATAGTCTATGATCTTATATAACCCACGATATAAAATGCTAGAAGCAATAATCACGTTGCCATTTGACAGATCATGAACTGTACATCTGTCATCAACCAATTTCACAACCAACCCAATCTTGGCTAATGCAAAAACTGATGACAAATTTTCTTGATCCTTGGCACAAACAAAGCATCTGACAAAGTGAAAGAACTACCATCATCAATAGTCAAAATGATCATACCAACTCCCATAACAAGATAAGAGGAGTTGTTGGCGCATGTAACAGTATTCTCTATAGGGGCAGGCTCGAGTGAACAGAAGAAACTGTGCTACGAGGTAATATGTTTGGTTGCCCCACTGTCAAAGTACCAAACATATGAGTCTACCACAGACATGCACTACTCATGAGAAGATGGGTCAAAACTGTAAACAGTACTAAATGCCCATTCTTCTTCCTGCACAAGATTAACATACTCTGTTTTTGGTGTAGAGGCTTCTGTAACAACCATTCCATCCTCTTTCTTCTTTGCGTCTTTAGCAGCTAGTTTTGGATAATCTTTATGATATGATCATTTCCTTTACAGTACTTGCAAAACAATTTCTGCTTTTCTGGTTTCTTTTCATCTTTGTCTTCCCTCTTCAATTGTGCAGAATTAGCAGATTTTTGCTTACTACTTGAAGAGCTCCATTTTCCTTTGCTCTTCTGACTAGCTAGAAAAGCTTGATCTGCAACTCACATAATGGACCTGTTCTGCCTGGAATGATCTTCCTGCAACAGAAGAGAGACAAACTCCTCAAATGACAAGGCATTTGGATTGGCTTTCATCATCAACCGAAGAGTAGAAGCAAAACTCTGATATGAATCAGGAAGACCATTCAGAATGGTCTCCACAAGTGAGCTATCTGGTATAACCTCATTAGTAGAAATCAATTCTTCCTTCAAGTCTTTGATCTTTGTTAGAAAATTGTCCATAGAATCACCTTCATTCATGTGCTCCTTCTCCAACTCTTTTTGGAGGTAAGCAACACGAGCCTCATTCCTAGCTTGGTGCAATGTGGTAAGTGTATCCCAAGCATCCTTAGCTGTTCTGCAAGAGCGAATGTGAGGAATAATGGCACGTTTGACAGACAAAGCTATCAATGCATGTACTTGGGCATCTCTGCCATCCCAACAAATCTGCTATGCAGTAGGTGCAACAAAAACTGCAGCATGAATAGGAATATGCAGAATATCATCATCTTCGACACCTTTTGAATATCAATACCTGCAGTTCTAACAGTTGCAGGTGTGATAGGACGTTTTTCAACACCCTGCACAATGTTCCATAGTCCTTTTGAAACCAATATATGTTGCATCATATAAGCCCACAATGGGTAGTTGGTACCATCCAACTTATCCTCAACAGCCAACATACGAAATACATCACTACTTTTAGCCATGGTCGGTGACTAAAATACCTTGATGCAGAAAACTGACTGTATCTCAGAAAGTTGAACATAACTGCCCAAATGAATTCCGCTAAACCTGTAGCAGACTTCGAGATGCTTATACTGGCGAACCGAAACTGGTATATACCTTTGGCATAAAAAGAAAAAATAGCCTGCACAAGCGCTACCATAGTGCGTTCAGGGGCCAAAACGAGCTCAGATCGTGATTTCGGCACCACAAAGCAAAGATGTTTTGATCTCGAAAACACGTTGAGAATGCTTACCAAAATTCATGCGATTCTGAGACTGCAATCGGAGAGGTGTCGATGACACCCTAGATGAAGCAGTGACCTACTCTGATACCAATTGTTGGAGTTAGACGTCTGCAGAAGGACGCAAATAGCACAAGGAAGAAGAAGAAGCTTGGAGCTCAACACACAATACTGAATGTATTACCACTAGAATGTACAAAATATTAGTAGCCCATTAGCGCAATAGGTTTATATACAAGCTGGGGGAAAAAAACCTCCTAAAGAGGGAAAAAAGTGCCCCGGCGGTCCTAGAGTGTTCACACACATCACTACCTAAATATATCAACATAAATGAGTGTATCTCAAAATTTTCAATAGATCTACTCTGTCGAGTTTTTCTAAATTTGTAGCAGACTTTGAGGTGCTTGTACTAGCAAACCAAAACCTATATATATATATATATATATATATATATATATATATATATATATATATATATATATATATATATATATATATATATATATATATATATATATATATATATATATATATGTTTGGCATAAAAAAACAAAATTTCCTACATAGATGTTATGATAGTACATTCAAAGGCCGAAACGAGCTCGGATCGCCCTAAGTATGCTCACCAATTTTCGTGCCATTCTGAGACTGTGGCCAGAATGGTGTTGAGAATGCCCTAGATGAAGCAGTGACCTCCTCTGATACCAATTCTTGGAGTTTGAGGTCTCCAAAGGCACACAAACATCCAAGAGAAGAAGAAGCTTGGATCACAACACACAATACTAAATGTATTACCAAGTGAATGTACCAAGATAAGTAACCCTTTAGGCTTATGGGCATATATACAAGCCAGGGGAAAAAACCTCCTAAAGAAGGAAAAAAACCTCCTAAAGAGGGAAAAAAGTGCCCGAACGTTCTTAAGTGTGTTCACACACACCACTACCGAAATATATCAACATTATCAACATCCTCTCTACATTTCCATTTTGGAGTGACTGAACGCTACAAAGGTCCACCAAACATCGGAGGAGAACTTCAGGTAGAGCCTTCATGAACATGTCTTCCAAATTCTCCTAAGAGCTACACTACTACAGAGTAATCTCCTATGTTACAAGCTTCTCATAGATGAAGTGGTACTAGATCTCAATATGCTTGTTTCGAGTGTGGAACACTAGATTCTTGGCAATGGTCAAGGTTGACTAGCTATGCTTGTGGATGCATGTAGGCATATCCTAGTAAATATCAATGTTAGATATTAATTGTCGAAGCTATATGGCCTCACATGCTGCAAAGTTGGATGCTCGGTACTTGGCCTCAGTGGATGATAGAGAAACTATGTACTACTTCTTACTTGCCCGATGTCACGAGGAAGGAGATAAGAAAGAGAGCTCACACACACACTCTCACTCTAAAAGAGAAGCACACACACAGATTGAGGCAAGGAAGAATGATCATTCTTCTTCTTCTTCTATTACATAAAAAGGAATGTACAAGAATGACCTAAAAACAAGAATACAACTAGTGCAATATATAAAGTCCAATACATAAGGAAAAACCTAATGTCCACAAATGAGTTAGCTAGCAAGAAACAAATGTGCCATCACTCTCAGTAGATAAATCTAATAAAGCTCGATGAAGTGTCCCTGACATATACCGGCGTGACCACTATACATGTCAGAGAAATGAAAAAGTGATACGTGTCATCCTGGATCATCACATGTTGAGCGTCATATCTCAACACCCAAGAGATAGGTCCTAAGACAAGCAAGAATATGCATCCAAAGGTAGATCATCAAGAATTAGGATCACCAATACAATATGAATTAGAATATCTGGCAAGATCAATGCCCCCTCTGTACCAAAGACCATGAGGTTGAGTGAAGGTAAGGTATCAAACTAATCTCTGAACAGCTTGCCAATGTGTTTGATGAGGTTGATGTGGAAATTCACTAAGTATGCCAACTGCATAAGAAATATATGTTCTAGTGTTGGATAGGTAAAATAAAGAGCCAACTAGTTGTCGATAAGCATACGTGTCCACAATTGATGATGAGTCATCCAATGTGAGCTTTGCATTCAAATCAAAGTGGTGTAGAGATTGAGCAACACTAGTCCATGTTATACTTGGAAAGAAGATCACAACAGTACTTCTTTTGGGAGAGGAATGTTCCTTCTTTCATTTGTAAAACTTCCATGCCTTGTAAGTAGTGAACTGGACCAAGATATATCCTTGATCCTTGGCACATATAAGGCATCTGATGATGTGAATAGCACATGGGACGATATTCATTGTAGGGTAGGCTCAGGTGAAGTGAAGAGATTGCGCTGCAAGGTAATATGTCTAGTTGCATCGCTATCAAAGTATCGAACATCCAAGTCTACTGCCGACATATGTTTGCTCATGTGAAGATGGGTCATAACTACAAATAGTAGTAAATTCCCATTTTTCATTATGAGAAAGACTCTATTTTAGGTGTAGAGACTTTTTCAATGACCATTCTAACCTGTTTCTTCTTTGCCTCCTTTGAGCGAGTTTAGGATGCTCTTTATGACATGAACATTTTCCTTATAGTCCTTGGAAAATTGTTTCTTCTTTTCTAGTTTATTGTCATCTTTGTTTGTCTTCTTTGACTATGCATCATTAGTAGATTTTTGCTTACTAGTAGATGAGCTCCATTTACCTTTGCTCTTTTGACTAGCTAAGAAAGCTTGATCTATAACACACATAATTGAACTGTTTTGCCTAGATTGATCTTCGTGCAACAAAACAAAGACGAAATCTTTAGTCCCTTTGGATTGCATGCCATCATCAATGAAAGTGTAGAAGCAAAATTTTGATATGAATCTGGAAGACCATTAAGAATGATCTGCACAAGTGAACTATCTATCAAGATTTCATCAGCACAAATCAATTTCTCCTTCAAATCTTTGATATTTTTCAAATAACATACAAGCTGAGGGAAAAAATGTTGGAGATAGACGTCTGCAGAAGCACGCGAACAACACAAGGAAGAAGAAGAAGCTTGGAGCACAAACACACAATACTGAATGTATTACTAGAGAATGTACAAAGATAAGTAGCCCATTAGGGCAATAGGCGTATATACAAGCCGGGGGGAAAAAACCTCCTAAAGAGGGAAAAAAGTGCCCCGGCGGTCCTAGAGTGTTCACACACATCACTACCTAAATATATCAACAAATCCCCCCTGGGAGTGATGCGGTGAACAAGGAGCTGGCACTCATGTATAAGGAAGTGCCGAGCTATGTGGAAATCACTCCACAAAAGGAAGTAAGCCCAAAGCTTTGCGGAAAGCTTCAAACTTCTCCCTAGGCAGAGCCTTCGTGAAAAGGTCTGCAATGTTCTCCTGCGTGGGCACATATGCCAAGCTGATCTCCCCAGCAGAGAACCTCTCCCTGACATAGTGATAATGCACCTCAATGTGCTTAGTGCGAGCATGGAACACAGGGTTCCTCGCAACTGCCAATGCGCTCTGATTGTCAGTGAAGATGGTGGTGGCAGAAGACTAGCCAACACCCAAATCAGCCATAAGGCGTCTGAGCCACACACACTCAACAGTCGCTGTGAAAGCTGCCCTAATACTCAGCCTCACAATTGGAAGTGGCCACAGTAGGCTGCTTCTTGCTCAACCAAGATATACATGAGCTACCAAGCATGAAGCAAAAACCACTGGTGGACACACGAGTGTCATAGCAACCAGCCCAATCTGAGTCAGAAAAAGCATGCAAATCTGGCAGTAGTGATCCCCCCTTGGGATAAAACAACCCAAGTATTCGAGTACCACTTAAGTAGTGAAAGATGCGCTTAACCGCTTTCCAATGCGTGACTCCTGGGCAATGCATAAACCTGCTCATCTGTGAGACAGCAAACTGAATATCTGGCCGAGTAATGCATAAGTAAATCAAGCATCCAACAGCCTGCTGATAGAGAACAACATCAAATGCATCTCCAGCATCATGAAGACTCAATCGTAAACCTGTCTCCATAGGAGTGGCAATAGGCTTACAGTCTTCAAGGCCAAAACGCTGCAATAATGTGTCAATATATTTCGTTTGACACAAAGCCATTCCACCATCAACGTGCATAAACTGAATGCCCAAATAGTGATGCAAATGCCCCAAATCAGACATCTCAAATGAGGCATGCAAATCAGCCTTAAAATCAGCAATATGTGTCTCAATAGGACCACTGAGAAGCATGTCATCAACATAGACAACAATGATCAGAAGCACATCATTACCACGTTTAACATATAAGGTGCTTTCAGTTGGACTGTTCTCAAAACCATGTGCAATCAGATAGGCATGTATCTTCTCATACCAAGCACATGGTGCTTGCTTTAAACCATATAATGCCTTCTTTAACCTGCAAACCTGGTTTTCATGCCCTTTTTGCACAAAGCCACGGGGCTGGAAAACATACACTTCTTCATGCAAGTCACCATTCAGAAATGCTGTTTTAATGTCCAACTGATGTACATTCCAACCATGATGGGCTGCAAGTGCACAAATGCTCCGAACAGTAGTCATACGGCATGTAGGTGCAAAGGTCTCATCAAAATCAATGCCTCTTTCCTGTGCATAACCCTTTGCAACAAGCCTAGCCTTATACCTGTCAACTGTACCATCATGTTTATGCTTCAGCTTGTATACCCACTTAGTGCCAATGGCCTTCTTGCCAGGAGGCAAGTCACATAAAGACCATGTACCATTCTTCATTATAGCATCATATTCAGATTGCATAGCAGCCATCCAATTTTCTGAATTTTGTGCTTCATCAAAAGAAACAGGCTCATTCTCATCACAGAGACTAGATGCAGCCATAGCATAGCAATCTGATGCAAAGGAGGCACTATGAGAGCCTGAACGAGTATGATATGACAAAGGTGCATCTAATTTGCTATCACGCAAAGTCTGCACCAGCCATTTTGGCATAGTTTTTGCCTGCTCAATATCAGCTCTCTCATCAACAAGTGCATCATGTAAATCTGCATCAGAAATGGAATGATCTGAATCATCATATGAAACCTGCAGAGGCTGAGAAGTTGCCTCATTAGGACCAGCACTAGCCTGTCCACCTGTAAAAAGAGGCATCAAAGTATCATACATGTCTTTGGAGCTAACAGATGTCTCCTTAGTACATGAAAGCAATGGCTGAATAGCATCTTCCACAAAGACAACATCACGGCTAACCAGAATGCGTTTAGTCTGTGGATGATACAGACGATAGCCTTTACTTTCAGAACTATACCCAACAAAAATACATTTTAGTGCCTTATCATCCAATTTTCTGCGATGTTGTTCAGGCACTAATGCATATGCCAAACAACCAAAAACACACAGATGAGCAACAAATGGCTTGCGGTCATGCCAAGCCTCATATGGAGTGATAGACTGCAACGCTTTAGTGGGACACCTGTTCAGTACATATGCTGCACACATGACAGCCTCAAGCCAGAAACTATGTGGTAAAGCCTGACTTTTGACCATGCACCTCGCCATCTCCATGAGTGACCTGTTCTTTCGTTCAGCAACTCCATTCTGTTGAGGTGTATACGGCACTGTACACTGGTGTTTTATCCCACGTTCAGCCAGAAATGCATTAAAATCTGAAGACATATATTCCCCCCCTCGATCAGAACGGAGGGTGCCCATTTTACATGCTGACAGATTTTCAGCCAAAACCAAAAACTGTTTGAAGCACATGAACACTTCGGACTTTGCTTTGAGTGGATATACCCATGCATGCCTCGAAAAATCATCAATGAAAGTCACGAAGTAAAGGTAATTTCCAAAAGAGGGTGTCTGCATAGGACCACAGACATCACTATGTACAAGCTGCAATTTCTGCGTAGCCCGAACTGAACCGTCTTTTGGAAAGGAAGAACGCTGCATTTTGCCCAAAATATAGCCTTCACAAACATGTTTTCCAGGTGCCTCAAGTTTGGCAAAGCGGACACCATTTCAGATTTCTGCAGGCGTAACAAACTAGCAAAATTCAGATGACCAAAGCGTGCATGCCAAAGCTTTGCATCTGACATAGCCTGAGAATCATGAACTGCACATGCCGAATCATTCACAGATCTTTCATAGTCTATGAGCTTATACAACCCACGACATAAAATGCCAGAAGCAATAATCACATCGCCATTTGAGAGATCATGGACTGTACACCTGTCATCAACGAATTTCACAACCAAGCCAATCTTGGCTAATGCAGAAACTGATAACAGATTCTTTTTGATCCCTGGCACAAATAAAGCATCTGACAAAGTGAAAGAACTACCATCAGCAGTAGTCAGAATGATCTTACCAACTCCCATAACAGGATAAGAGGAGTTATTGGCGCATGTGACAGTATTCCCTGTAGGGGCAGGCTCCAGTGAAGAGAAGAAACTGCGCTGCGAGGTAATATGTTTGGTCGCCCCACTGTCAAAGTACCAAACATCTGAGTCTACTGCAGACATGCACTGATCATGAGAAGATGGGTCAAAACTGAAGACAATAGTAAACGCCCATTCTTCTTCCTGCACAAGATTTGCAGACTCTGTTTTTGGTGTAGAGGCCTCTGCAACAACCATTCCAGCCTCTTTCTTCTTTGCCTCTTTAGCAGCCAGTTTTGGACAGTTCTTTATAATATGATCATTTCCTTTACAGTACTTGCAGAACAATTTCTGCTTTTCTGATTTCTTCTCATCTTTATCCTGGTTCTTCGATTGTGCAGCATTTGCAGATTTCTGCTTACTAGTAGAAGAGCTCCATTTTCCTTTGCCCTTTTGACTAGCCAGGAAAGCTTGATCTGCAACATGCATAATGGACCTGTTCTGCCTGGACTGATCTTCCTGCAACAGAACAGAGACTAATTCCTCAAATGACAAGGCATTCGGATTGCCTTTCATCATCAACCGAAGAGTAGAGGCAAAACTCTGATATGAATCAGGAAGACCATTCAGAATGGTCTGCACAAGTGAGCTATCTGGTATAACCTCATCAGCAGAAATCAATTGTTCCTTCAGGTCTTTGATCTTTGTAAGAAAACTGTCCATAGAATCACCTTCAATCATGTGCTCACTCTCCAACTGTTTTCGGAGGTAAGCAACACGAGCCTCATTCCTAGCCTGGTACAAAGTGGTAAGTGTATCCCAAGCATCCTTTGCTGTTCTGCAAGAGCAAATGTGAGGAATAATAGCACGTTTGACAGACAAAGCTATCAATGCATATGCCTGGGCATCTCTGCCATCCCAACAAATCTGCTCTGCAGTAGGTGCAACAGAAATAGCAGCACGAACAGGAATCTGCGGAATATCATCTTCGACACCATCTTCATCAGCTCCAACACCTGTATTTGCAGTACCTGTCGTTACAGGTGTAACAGGACGTCTTTCAACACCCTGCACAATGTTCCACAATCCTTTTGCAACCAGTACATGTCGCATCATATAAGCCCATAATGGGTAGTTGGTACCATCCAACTTATCCTCAACAGCCAACATACGGAATACATCACTGCTTTCAGCCATGGCTGGTAACTAAAATACCTTGATGCAGAAAATTGACTGTATCTCAAAAAGTTGAACAGAACTGCCCAGACGAGTTCTGCTAGACCTGTAGCAGACTTCGAGACGCTTAAACTAGCGAATAGAAACTGGTATATACCTTTGTCACAAAAGGACGAAATAGCCTGCACAAGCGCTACGATAGTGCGTTTGGAGGCGGAAACGAGCTCAGACCGCGATTTCGGCATGACAGAGCGAAGCCGTTTTGATCTCGGAAACACCCTGAGTATGCTCACCAAATTTCATGCGAATCTGAGACTGCAAACGGAGGAGTGTCGACGGCGCCCTAGAAGAAGCGACGACCTGCTCTGATACCAATCGTTGGAGATAGACATCTGCAGAAGCACGCGAACAGCACAAGGAAGAAGAAGAAGCTTGGAGCACAAACACACAATACTGAATGTATTACTAGAGAATGTACAAAGATAAGTAGCCCATTAGGGCAATAGGCGTATATACAACCCGGGGGAAAAAAACCTCCTAAAGAGGGAAAAAAATGCCTCGGCGGTCCTAGAGTGTTTTCACACATCACTACCTAAATATATCAACAAAAAAATCTCTTAAAGAGGGAAAAAATTGCATGACGGTCCTGAATGAGATTGCAGACATCAGGATCGAAATATCTCAAAAAACTTATCTAACCATATGTTTGGTTTATGAAGGTAATGTATGGACCATATTTACAAGTTAGATCTAAGAAGACACCCCAACATTGCTTGGTGGCTTAATAAGCCTCTATCTTGTAGTGAACTGGTCAACTCTATTGAATGCTCTTCCTAAAGGAAGAGCCCTCATCTTGTTGGGCTCATGAATGAATGCTTCAAGGCCTTCAAATATACCCTTGTATGTCCTTTCAACTTGATTTGGCTTGAGGCTATAAGGTATGATGCAGGTCCTAGGCTCTTCAATGTAGCTTTCGTCAAGTTAATTCATAAGAGAGGAAGCAAGAATTTATTGATAATTGAAGGCCACTAACTATGCTAGACAGATAATTTTGGTCAAGCTCCTCGCATATTATATATCAAACCATCTTCAACAATGGATTCATAAGGACAAAAAGGGCTTCATAAAGGGAGGATATGTAGAAAGGTCTTGAGTTTTCCAAAGATTCTGATTAAGAACTCTAGCACCTTATATAAAATCAAAATGGTGCATATATCGTTCGTGGATTAGGTGTTCTCTTGTGGTGAAGGAATTGGAGAATATTGACCAATGCCAAAGCTAACAAATTTTGTAATGTCCCCCATGTAATTGACATCTCAAGGCCTGTGAAGACATTGAACATCTTTTCTTCTGCTTCCCAAGTAACATCAAAGTTTGAAAAGATGTTAATAGACTTCTCAAACTTGATCAACCTATCAGCGAAGCAAGCTCTTCTTGAGGAGCCTATAACGTGCTCGACTACGCTATGGAATGTGATAAAAGAAGAGTCGCTCTAGATAGTATGCAATGTGAACTTCAATGGGTCACCCAAGGTAAGGACCATCGAGAAATATTCCCTTTATCACAAAAGTTAAAGAATCAGAAACCACAAGAGAAAATCTTCATTTAGTGATGGGAAATCTTTGCTTTTGTTGATAACAAGCTCAAAAGAAATTGATCCCCCATGAAGGGGAAAGAAGACTTCTGAGCCTCCTTTGTACCTCTCCCTAATCCCTTGTACTTCCTCTATTTTATACTAATTAAAGTGCATTGTTGGAAAAAAAAGAGGAGACATTTTTATGAAAAAAATCTTATGAATGATAACCACAAGATCAATTCTCACATATGGCTACCACAACAAACAATATAAACCCACCCTAAAATAAAATTACCTCAAGCTCCTCTTAAGGACTATACACTATGAATAGATCCTAAGACAAAATATAAAATCAAAGTTTTCCAAAATTGGGGAGGTAAGTCATGCTATACTTGACATCTCGAAATCCGGAAGCACCCTTGTTATTTTATACAAAGATGCGATCCCTTAACATTTTTGCTACTTCAAATCGTAGGTCCACAAGGATATTCTCTTACAAGATAAGATGCTTCTATATACTATCATGTGTGGGTCGCTTAAGAGAATCCCAAAAGGGATATTTGTTGTATGTCGCCATCTTTAATAAACACGGACGATTAAGAGAATCTAATAGTTTGATTGTGAATTGTATTAATATACTTTCTGCTGAATTTGACATCCTCAATGGAATCGCAATGTATGCTTCCATGCATTAAATATTTGTATGTCTAATGGATGTGTGATGTCGTATGAGTATTATAAAATCGACCATAATTTATAGTCCTTATAGGTTACCTTAAGATCATCGAGGGTTTTTTTTGTTATAAGAGGAAGTTCAGCCGAAGTCTAATCTTCTTTTCTTTGAATTGATTGAAAAAACAACTGTACATATGAGCATGCATAGTATCGTGGGATCCATCGTATCTCATAAAGCAAAGGTTGAACTACCCGAAGGCAACACTAAGAAGGACTACCCGAAGACATCTGATTTAATATTGCCTGAAGACAATGCATTCACGACCCCTATATGTGATGCAATGTTAAAGGATCATATTTTACATGGCCCCACTAGCACCTAAATTTAGGACTTTCCCTCGTGGGATGCCCATTGTTAACGATTCCGTTGGTCCCTAGAATGAAGGGAGGGAGTGATGGTACGCCATCTTCTCTCACTTCATATGGCATTCCGCATTAAATAATAATTAAATGATGAAGGCACAACTATTATCACGCCATCCGTGACCCCTTCTTGTATGGTAGCATATCCGCCTCCCCTCTTCCCATGTCTCTCTCTCTAATCACTTCAATCACTTCAAAGAACATAGAGTGACAACTATGAGTATCCTACTTCTCCATATTTATTTTCTTTATTCAAGTGGACTTGAGAGTCCATTACGAAAAATTCCTTGGTAAGGTCACAAGCTCAACCGTTATCCTAGGGTTATCATATAGACGGTAGAGTTAGTGTGCATCATGGCCACATGTCACACTGGATAGCTCTAGAAGAATTTTATCCTTGAGGTCAAGAGGAGATAGGGTTGAGAGATGAGTTGCACATGTACGAACTCAATGTCCCACCTCACATTTGACATTCAAAGCTTGGTCAAGAGATTTTCTAGGAGGTTAGTCTAGAGAGAGATAATAAGAAAGCGTATATGTGGGTTTCACTTGCCATTTTGGAGAATCACAGATGGAGTAATCATGTGTGCTATCATCTTCATCAATTTCACTCATTCTCATGCAAAGCTTGAAACTATGGTAGTTCACAACAAGAAGACGGTTTCAAGAGGCTCATACGACACCAAAAGAGCCCCAAGGGGAGCCCATGCATGTAATGGTTGAAAGCATCCACACAAACAATCCGAGTTGATGGTTTGAGAAGGCTCATAGGACCCCCAAAAGAGTCCCAAGGGTGCCCATGCATGCAATGACTGAAACCATCCACACATACAATACAAATTTTGCATGAATGCACAAACACACACATATGTGCATCTTTCATCCTATTCTCCTATTCACCAAAAGAGCCCCAAGGGGAGCCCATGCATGTAATGGTTGAAAGCATCCACACAAACAATCCGAGTTGATGGTTTGAGGAGGCTCATAGGACCCCCAAAAGAGTCCCAAGGGTGCCCATGTATGCAATGGCTGAAACCATCCACACATACAATACAAATTTTGCATGAATGCACAAACACACACATAGAGAAGAGACTATGTGCATCTTTCATCCTATTCTCCTTGTTCTTGGAAGATGAGAGGTATGTGTTTCTCTTATACTTTGGAAAAACTACTTTTTTATGCTCATTTGGACAAATGTGAGCCATATGTATAGACACACTCATTCGAAAGGATTTTCCATCTCTCCTCTTCCCCACACAACGATTCGCCTCTTCAACGTCCTCATTGTCTTCACATTTCTTCCTCTTGGAAAGCTATTGAACAACGCCTAAATCTACCTTTTGAGCCATGCATCCCTACTCAAGTGTCAAATCAAAGGACCATAACTTGTGCATAAATGGTATTTTAAGCATACCTTTTGGCAGACTCTCGTGCATAAATGATATTGTAAGCATACGTTTTATCTGAATATGCTATCTTGATGAGTTTCTAGGCTTTGAAATTCATCATCAAGGGTCAATTTTACATTTGGGATCTCATTAGATACACTTTTTTTTAGTTATTTTACTTGTATATTTAAGATTGTAGGAATATCGAGAAAAATCTTGTGTAGACTTTGAAGCAAAAAGGAGTCCAGAAATAGAAAGATTCTAGGATTTTACATGTCTTATTGATTGGTTTTTTGTATATGGATATATAAAGTATTGAGAGCTCTCAATTGGCTTGTTCATATGTATGTCTGGTAGCCAAAATGCTATCAAATTTTCTATAGGGTTATGTTACGCATCCACGTGCTTAAATTTTTCTTTGTTTTATGCACATCAAGAGCACCAATAGTATTCTCGATTCAAATTATTGTGAATAGCTTGCCTTTTGATCATGTTTCGTACATAAATTCATCAAAAATTTTCATATTATTAAACAGAAAAAAGAAGGATTCATGGTCATCTTCATCTTGTCCACATCATAGGAGTACCATCATGGAGTCACATGCAACTATAGACTCCACGAATGCTAGGATCGATAACCTTGAGCATACACTCCAAACTATCTTATCACATGTAGATGGAGCTAGTGAGGACCTAGCAAAGGGGAGCGCTTGGATGAACTAAGCACACAAGAAGGTATGTAAGTCACTCTAGGTATATTTTGTGAGGTCATCCCTATGAGAAAAGCTAGATGGTATTCACGTACTTGAGGTTTTACCTAAATATCATAGTACACCTATTTCTTGCACTAGTGATTCCATTGAGCAATGGCTTAACAAATAGGACCACTCTTTTTTGCTATTTCATATTATGAATGACCATCATAAGATACAAGAAGCCACTTACAACATCATGGATATAGATTATATGTGGTGGTGAAAGTTAGAGCAAGATCATATTAAAATCTATAGTTGGGACAAATTCAAAGTATTATTTTAAAATAATTTCATGCCCCTGGATGAGAGGTTCATGGAATTGGATGTTATTTCTCCATCAATCAGAAGAAATTTATCATTCAAGAGTATGGAATAGATATAGGGAGGTTTTGCTCAACATTCTTGAATGTATCCTTGAGTTTTTGTAAGCCCATAAACTTGTCTTGGGCTTGA
Organism: Ceratopteris richardii; assembly: GCA_020310875.1. NCBI lineage: Eukaryota > Viridiplantae > Streptophyta > Polypodiopsida > Polypodiales > Pteridaceae > Ceratopteris > Ceratopteris richardii. The sequence goes on along the minus strand of CM035427.1, from coordinate 69,646,008 downwards.
GAGAAACTATTAGAGGTGCTAATCTCTAGATCAATTGGTATGGATGACCCTTATCTATGATGAAGGGCATAGGGCTAGAGGTTTTTCAATCTATCCTTGAGTTTTGTAAGTCCACAAATCTATCTTGGGCTTGAGAGAAACTATTGAACCCTCAACCAAGATAGAGAGGTGCAAATCTCTTGCTCAATTGGAAGAGTTGGCTTTTATCTATGATGATGGCCATAGGATGCAACCAAGTTCAAAGCTCCATAGGCAAATCCTTTATGAAAATTTATGCAACATTATCTTCTGTGGGAACATAAGCCAAGTTGAACTCTCCAATAGAGAGTCTCTCCCTAGCATAATGATAGTGCACCTCAATGTGCTTTTTGCAAGCATGGAACACAGTGTTCCTCACAACTACCAATGCACTTTGACTTTCAGCAAAGATGGTCATGTAGAAGATTGACCAACAACTAAATTAGCCAAAAGGCATGTGAGCCACATACACTCAATAATAGGTATGAAACTTTCCCTATATTGAGCCTCACAACTAGAAGTGGCCATAGTAGACTGCTTCTTGCTTTACCAAGATATGCATGAGGTTACAACAATGAAGCAAAAACCACTTACGAAAACATGAGTATCGTAGAAATCAACCCAATCCAAGGTAGAAAAAGCATGTCACTCTGGTGGTACTGGATCTCTCTTGAGATAAATGTGAGGAGTGATGGGCAATATAAAGAGATGAGAGGGACATGACAAAAACCCGATCCAAACTAGCCTAAGTAATTCCAAGAATCTTTAGTAGACTCCCTAATCTTTGACTATACGCACTAATATAACTATGATAACTTGGAACATGAATCTCAAAACTTTATGACAATTTTGAGCATGTCTCAAGTAGAGAAAACCTTCTATTTATGGAAAAAGGTACTGAAAGTTATGCATAGATCTCACAGCTTGGTTGCAATTGATCCAAGAACTTTTGCACACATTCAAAATGAGACAATGACTGACCTATTACAAGTTATTTCATGAATTTATAAAGACTATGCTAGGAGAAATATGCATAAGAAGTCAGGGGCATAATCCTGACTTCTTATAGAGATGAAGATGCATAGACACAATCACTTTAATTTTTTCATATCTCAATATGTAGAAGTATAATGACCATGAAACTTTTTAGCCACACTTAGAAGAGTCCTACCTTTGCACTTCAATCAATAAATAACACAATAAGATCACATACATGCTACAATGACTGAGACAAGTAGACAATATTGAAGCAATGTCCTATAGCAATGAATAGAGAGAAATGTAACTAATAAAATGTGATGTAAATGTACTACTAAGTAAGATATGATACAAAGAGATATTGGGGGACTCAAAGAGATTTGAGATAAGAAAAATATTCACTTCAATGAGTGAGATGATCAGCTCATATGCCTATAACTAAATGATAATGTATATATACACTTTTTCAGAGATGAGTGTTGGTTGGATCTACCTAAAAGTGTTCCACGTGCACCTCAAAAATTATTACACATCTAGCAAAGATCAACTAGGTACTTTTGCTCAATTTTTTTGAGAAATGATCAATTTCTTGCATCAGGGAATAGCTAGTGACCCTGGCTAAAAGTAATGATGTATTTCATATGTTAGCAATTGATGATAAGTTGGATGGTTCTAACTGCCCATTGAGGGAAAACATGATGTGCCATGTATTGGTAACAAAAGGCTTATGGAATATTGTGTAGGGTGTTGAAATAAATCCTCCTATACCCACAAACATTATGATAACATGTGATGTAGGTGGTGTTGAAGATGATGATATTCATGTTCTTGGTCCTACTGTGGCTTCTATTGCACCTATTATATGTTCATGTATGAAACCTCATAATAACCAAACTAATGCGATATTAGAAGTCCTCTGCAATCATCATTAGCTCATCAAATATTCAAATTTCAAAAGCTTTAGCACTCTACATAGTAAATGTGAACATTTACTCTTCCTCTAATTGTGCCTTTTCTTCTAGCTCTAATTCCTCTCTGATTTGTCTTAAACCTCAGAGATTCTTGTTCTCAATTATTAATAGAAGTTATTACATATAGTAAGCAACAAATTCCAAGCAAGACTTTCAAGTAATTTCTTACAAATAACTTAAAATTTCTTCAAGGCTTACACTATGTCTAAAATATGAAATTTACCTTCATCGATTTGACATGCCTTCACTGTTAAGCTTATTTCTCTAAGAACACTTCCCATTTTGCAAAGATCTTTTGGTCAATTGTAGTTAAGAAATTATAGATTTCAAATGAACTATCAATCATCAAAACCTTTACACTATACTCTGAGATCTCATTCTTAGAAGTCCCGGGAAATCTACACCAGAAAAACTCATCACTTCTAACTATCATTCATACGGTTATGAAATCACTTTGATTTCTTCACAAAATGAGAATCTATTCAATTCTTTCTAAAAAACATGTGTTCACTATTAGAGAATATTTATACAAAATTTCTTGGCCTCAGTCTACTCATAGCCATAGAAAGATCTGTTTCTATGAATGATCTTCCATTACAATCTATCTCTCAAAAACACCCTGACTGCCTCTTCTTTTGTTTAGGGCTTATAATTGAGTTAACTATATCTCTATACATTAAATTTAATTATATACATTGAGTCTTCATCCTCCTATTTCTCAAACACATAATTTTGAAGTTTCTAGAACTATTTTGGATCCTAATTTTGTCATTATATTACATGTGTGAATTTATCCATTCACATAGGCATGTTTTTGAGTATCCAAGTTCCATGGTTTTTTTGTCCTTGTTCATTTCACTTATGTATTCGTATCTTCATGCTTAATTAGTGAGTGAATCCCCAAAAACTCCTCCTCAATCACTAATTAACATTTTTTGACTCTTCGTTCATTCTCCTTCTCTTCTATTCCTGCCATTCCTTTGAATCTACTTGTGTTCACACCATCCAAGCTTTTTGTCATGATATCTACTATCTGATCCTTTGTAGGAGTATACACTACTTCAAGTTCCTTCTCAATTATCTTTTCTCTCAAGAAATGATATTGGATCTCTATATGTTTTATGATTGCATGAAATACTGGATTTGCTACAAGATAAAGTGAACTCATATTATCTCCATGTATTATAGGTATACCTTGATCAATCCCTAAGCTTTTGAACAAGGTCTGCATCCACACTACTTCTTTGGCTGCTTCTACAAGTCCTTTGTATTCCGCTTCAGTTGATGATAATGCCATTGTATGTTGTTTCTTTGAACACCAACTCAGAAGCTTATCACTTATGTACACCATGTATCCATATGTTGATCTTCTATCATCCTGACTTCCTTCCAAATCTTAGTCACTATATGGTCTCAAGTTTATGTTTGAAGTAAAAGGATAATATAACCCTTCTTTTATAGTTCCTTTGATATATCTGAGAACTCTTTAACCTACAATCCAATGTTGATCCTTTGGACAATGCATGAATTGTGCGAGAACTCCTACTGCATAACTAAGATGAGGTCTTGTTAGTGTAGCATAAATCAAACTTCCCACTAGAGCTTGGTACTTCCTCATGTCTTTGTATTCTGCACCATCATATTTACTAAGCTTATGATTAAGTTCAAGTGGAGTTGAAGCTTCTATGCAATTTTCCATGTTGAGCTTCTTCAATAGGTTGAGAAGATACCTTTCTTGTAATACATATATACCATGATCTGCATAAGTGATTTCCATTCCAAGAAAGTATAAAACTTCCCTAGATCACTTATTTTGAATTCCTTTTTTAGTAATCTCTTTACTTCCTTGATCCCTTCATTTGAGGTACTTGTGATTATATTGTCATCTACATAAATATAGTCTGTTGTTTTGATAAGTAGGGTTGCATCTACCTTTGGACTTTGATATCCAAGGTCATTGAGATACCTCACAAGCCTATAATTCCAAGATCTTGGAGCTTGTTTTAACCCATAGAGTTCTCTTCTTAATCTGCAAATATAATTTGGATACCTAAAATTTGCAAACCCTTGAGGTTGCTCCATGTATACTTCATCAAATATGTATCCATTCAGAAATGCATTCTTGATATCCAATTGACCCAAGGTCCATCCTTTTGATGCTGCAATAGAAATAATTGTCCTTACGGTTGACATCTTTTCCACAAGGATGAATGTCTCATCATAATCTATGCCATGAGTTTGGTCATAGCCTTTGACCACCAATCTAGCTTTATATCTCACTATTCTTCCATCTCCAAGATTCTTTACTTTATAGACCCATTTATTTCCAATCACTTTATTACCATTTGGTTTTGGAACAAGCTCCCATGTCTTGTTCTCTTCAAGTGCATTGAACTCTTCCCTCATTGATTCTTCCCATTGTTTCTTTTCTTTTTCTTCATCATATTTCTGAGGTCCTTCATCATCTTTGGCCATATAAGCATAGCTTTTCTGAGTTATATAAGAAATATCATAAGAATATCTTGTTGGTTATTTCCTTAATCTGCTTGATCTTCTTGGTTCATTCTCTTCATGTGTATCTGAATACTCTTCTTCATCAAATCTAGGTGCATCTTTGTTTCTTCTTGATGATCCAACTCTAGATGTACTTGCTTGCATGTAATCTTCATTTCCATTCAGCTGCATATTTGATTTACCTTTCTCACTTCTTCTTACCTGTTCTTCAAATGCTTCAATCTTGTGACTTTGTTTTGCATACCTACTTTTCTGTTCATCAAATGTCACATCTCTAGAAATAAGAAATTGTTTGGTTAGAAGATTTCACAACCCATAACCCATCTGCTTTTTACCATACCCAATGAATACATATTTTTCCACCTTTTGTTCAAGCTTATGTCTAAGTTGTGATGTACATAAGCATAGGCAATTGATCCAAACACTATACAATGATCTAGTTTTGGTTTCTTACCCCACCAAGCTTCATAAAGGGGTTATTTCATTAAGAGTTGTACATGAACCTATTCACAAGGTATGTAGCTGTATTCATAGCCTCAACCCATAGATAATTTGGACAATTTCTCTCCTTTAACATAGCCCTAGAAAATTCAACCAAAGTTCAATTTCTTATTTCTATCACCCCATTTTGTTTAGGGGTGTACTTGCAAGTTATTTCCCTCTTAATACGTGCATTCTAAAGATAATAATTGAATTCTTGGGAGAAGTATTCTCCCCCTCCATCAAACCTTAGTCTCTTGAGCTTTTGAAATGTTACTCTTCCTGTATATGCATGAAAATCCTTGAAGGCTCCAAATACTTTTGATATTTCCTTCAAGACATAAAGAGTTATCCATCTTGTAGCACCATCAATAAAGAGAACATAATACCTAGAGCCATTGATTGATCCTTCTTTTGTTGGTTCCCATACATCTAAATGGATGAGCTCTAGTAGTCCATCATGCTTGAATCCTTTCTTTTGAAATGGTAATCTATGTGCTTTTCCCATTTGGCATGCTTCACATTTGTAGACCATATGTTGGTTCTCCACATTTGGTAACCCTAGTACATATTGATTTTCCACCACAACTTGGATTCCTCTTTCATTGAAATGTCCTAACCTCTTATGTCAAAATTCTAGTTCTCCAATCACTTCCTCACCATGTGTAAACAAAGCTTGACTAATATTCCCTTGCATTTTTAAAGTAAAAAGTCAACCTTCCTTCTTACCATAAAAAATCTAATTATATTCGTTCTCTCAATCTTCCACAAATACTCCTTTATTTGTAAATCTAACTTGAAAACCTTTTTCAACTATTTGTCCCATGCTTATCAAATTCTTAGGTATTGTGGGAACATGCAAGACATTGGTTAGCAAATCCACTCCACTCTTGCATTTCACTTTTCCAATTGAATGTACATTGTGTCTTGTATTATCACCATTTTGAACTATATGACTAGAAATGCCTTCTTCTAATTCTGACATTAATTCCATGTTTCCTGACAAACGATAAGAACAACCAGATTCAATATAAAATACCTTGAGATCTTCTTTCTCTGATGTACTTATTGAATTCATCATCAATTGTATACAATTCTCATTCTATGTGTCATTTGCATAATTGTAGTAAGTGGTATTGTAGGATTGGTTCTGTCGCCAATTTCTTCCTCCACCTCTACCATAGCCACCTCTTAGACTTTGCCTTCCTCTTTGAAAATGATTTTGATATCTTCCACCTCTACCTCTACCATTGTTATTCTGATTTTGATTTGAGCCTTGTTGATTGTGCCAACAATCATAAGACAAATGATTGTTCAAACCGCAAATCCAACATGTCTTCTTGTTATTATCCTGATTACCTCTTCCTCTTCCATTTCCTCTACCTTTTCCTCTACCATTACCTCTTCCTTTTACATAATTTGCCTAAGAAGTTGATTCTTCTTCATCCTTTGCTTTACCTTTATCTCCTTTCTTCTTATTATTTGCATACACAGTGGAGCTTTGTCCTTTATCTCTATCTAACTTCAAATCTTGCTCAAATGTGAGCATCAATCCAAGCAACTGATTTAGATTTGGTGCAAAATGATTTAATGAGAGCTTAGTTGATAATACAAAAGGTTTCCACCTTTCATCTCCTCTCAACCCTGCAAGTAATTATGCAATCAGCCTACGATCTTTAATGTCCATCTATAGATCCAAGACCATATGCCAAGTCTTTCATCTTAGTGGCATAATCACTAATGCATTGACTTTGGTTCTTTTTGAATGTTGTAAATTTTGACCACAAGATAGCTTTCTAGCTTTACTAGTGTTTTAGAAATGATCTTCCAATGCATTCCATATATCTTCAACTCTTTCCAAGCCTTTGATGTGTGATAACAAATGATCTGTGATAGTGTTATATATATAGGCTCTTGCACTTGCATCTTTCTTTTGCGATAGCTTTAAAGCTTTTAACTCTTCTTTCTTTGGTCGACTATCATCTTCAAATGTAGGATTTTCTTCTTCACCTGTTATGTATATCATAAGATCCTTACTCATAAGTAACACTTCCATTTTCATTACCCAGACAAGATAATTATCTCTATCCAATTTTTCAATGGAGATGTTATTTGCCACGATCTTCTTGCTTTTGCTACAACCTGTAATTTAAGGTTTAAAGATTATCACCTTTTGAAGATATTTACACTTGAGGATGATTTTGAAGTAGTCTTCTGATGTCTTTTGTTGTTTAAATGCTTCAACTTCAATCTTTCCAATGAAAACTTTCCAAGATCTCTTGTGTTTGCAACTTCTTCTACTCTCTAGGACCTTTCTGCTCTGATACCACTTGTTGATGTATGAAACATCACAAGAACCAAGCTAGTGTGATATTAGAAACTCTCTACAATCATCATTAGCTTAGCAAATCTTCAAAATTCAAAACATTTAACATTTTACATAGTAAATGTGAACATTTACTCTTCCAATAGTTGCTTCTTTTCTTCTAGATCTAATTCCTCTATGATTTGTCTTGAATCTTAGAGATTCTTGTCCTCAATGATTACAGAGGTTTTTACATATAGTAATCAACAAATTCCAAGCAAAACTTTCAAGTAATTTTTTGAAAATAACTTGAAATGTCTTCAAGACTTACACTGTCTGAAATATGAAATTTACCTTCATCGATTTGACATGCCTTCACTATTGAGCTTATTTCTCTAAGCACACTTACCATTTTGCAAAGATCTTTTGGTTGATTGTAGTTAAGTGATAGCTTTCAAATGAACTATCAATCATTAAAAACTTTACACTATACTCTGAGATCTCACTCTTAGAAGTTCAGGGAAATCCGTGCGAAGAAACTCGTCACTTCTAACTATCATTCATACAATTATGAAACCACTTTGATTTCTTCACACAATGAGAATATAATCAATTCCTTCTACATGTTTTAACATGTGCTCACTATTAGAGAAGATGTATAGAAAATGGCTTGGCCTCATTCTGCTCATAGCAATAGAAAGACATGTATATATGAATGATCTTCTATTACAGTCTATCTCTCAAAAACACCCCGATTGCCTCTTGATTTTTTTAGGGCTTATAATCGAGTTAACGATATCTCTTTACATTAAATTTACTTATATACATTGAGTATTCATGCTCCTATTTCTCAAACTCATAATTCTGAAGTTTCTAGAACTATTTCGGATCCTAATTTTATCATTATATTACATGTGTGAATTTATGACTTCACATAGGCATGTTTTTGAGTATCCAAGTTCCATGGTCTTTTTTTTCTTCTTATTTTCACTTATGTCTTCATACATTCATGCTTAGTGAGTGAAGCCCCAACATTATAGAGTAGCTTCATTACAATGACAAATATGCACATGTGCATGCATTGATAGATTTCTTTTATCAAACATGCCATTATCCCACACATTTTTTCATGTAAGATAGCCAAAGATTCTTGGGATACTCTTGTGACACTATACCGGGCAAGAAATGAGGCTTTTGTTGCTTCCCTTTGAAAATATTTGGAGAGAGAACATATGAACTAAGGAGATTCAATGGAAAATTTTCTAACAAAGATCACGGATTTGAAAAGTGGTTGATTTCTACAAATGAAATCTTATCAAATAGTTCACTTGCACATAGTCTTCTTAATGGTCTTCCAGATTCTTATTAGAATTTTGCTTCTACTCTTCATTCGATGATCGAAGACAATCTATATGTCTTAACTTTTAAGGAGTTAGTCTCAATTTCGTTGTAAGAAGATCAATCTAGACAAAACAATTCAATTGTGTGTTGCAAATCAAGTTTTCTTAGCTAGTTAGAAGGGCAAAGTTAAATCGAGCTCCTCTACTAGTAAGCAGAAATCTACTAATTTTGCACAATCAAAGAAGGTAGATAAAGATGAAAAGAAATCAAAAAAGAAAAAATAGTTTTGCAAGTATTGTAAGACAAATGATGATGTCATAAGAGATGTCCTAAACAAGTTACAAAGAGGAAAAGAAGAAAGAGGCTAGAATGGTTGTTACAAAGGCCTCTAATCTGAAAGTTAAGTTTGATAATTTTGTTTAGAATGAATAATGGGAATTTATCACTCATTTGAATTATGATCCATCTTCCCATGAATAGTGTATGTTAGTAGTGGACTCAAATGTTTTGGTATTTTCATAGTGGTGCAACCAACCATATTATCTCATGGCACACTTTCTTCACTTCATTTGAGCTTGCGCTTATAGGGGATGGTCTCACTTGTGCTAACAACTTCTCTTATCTTGTTATGTGATTTGGGAAGATTATTCATACTAATGTAGAGTGGAAGCAGGTTCACTTTTTCAAATGCTTTATATGTACTAGGGATAAAAAGGAATATTTTATCAGTGTCAACATTAGAAAAAAATATCTTAGTGGTGAAAATTGTTAATGATAGATGTAAAGTTCATGATATCTTTGATGATGAAAAAATTATTCCACATATAAAGATATATCATGGGTTGTATAAGCTCACAAATGATGGATAATTTGTGAATGATTTCACATGTGTAGTTAAAGCTTCTTAGGCTATTTCATATATGAAAATTTGGCATGCACATTTTGATCATTTCAATTTTTCTAGTTTGTTTTGCTTATAGATATTTGAAATAGTTTCCTCTTTACCCGAAATTGAGGCACCTTCTAAGCATGTTTGTGAGGGATGTGTTTCAGGTAAAATTTAGCATTCTTTATTTCCCAAAGGCAGGACAATAAGAGTTGAACATTGCACCTTGTTCATAGTGATGTTTGTGGTCCCATGTAAATAACTTCCTTTGGGAATTACCTTTACTTCTTGAATTTCATATATGCTTTCTTTAGGTGTGCATGCAACCATAAGGACAATCATTGCTATTGCAACATCAAAAGGATGGAATCTGAGTAAATTGGATATAAAGAATGCATTTTTGAATGGATACATATATGATGAAGTATATATGGAGCAACATCAAGAGTATGTAAATTTTAGGTATCCAAATTATGTTTGCAGATCAAGAAGAGCACTCTATGGGTTAAAGCAAGCTCCAAGAGCTTGGAGCTATAGGCTTGTGAAGTATCTCAATGATCTTGGATATAAAAGTTCAAATGCAAATGCAAGTCTACTTATCAAAAGAATGAATAGATGAAGGTATAATCTCCATTTATATTTATGAAGATGACATTATAATCACATGTACCTCAAATGAAGGAATCAAGGAAGTAAAGAGATTACTTGAGAAGGAATTCAAGATAAGTGATCTAGGGAAGTTATCATACTTTCTTGGAATGAAAATCACTTATGCAAATCATGGTATATATGTATGACAAGAAAGTTATCTTCTGAACCTATTGAAGAAGTTCAACATGGACAACTATAGAGAAGCTTGATATCCAATTGAAGTTAATCATAAGCTTAGGAAATATGATGGTGCTAAATTTATAGACATAAGGAAGTATCAATCTTTAGTGGGAAGTTTGATTTATGCTACACTAAGAAGACCTGATCTTATTCATGCAATGGGAGTTCTTTCACAATTCATGCATTGTCCAAAGGATCAACATTAGATTGTAGGTCAAAGAGTTCTCAGATATATCAAAGGGACTATAAAGGAAGGATTATATTAACCTTTTACTTAAGACATAAAGTTAAGAATATAGTGAGTCAGATTGGGCAAGAAGTCAAGATGATAGAAGATCAAGACATGGATACATGGTGTACATAGGTGATAAGCTTGTAATTTGGTGCTCAAAGAAACAACATACAGTGGCAATATCATCAACTAAGGCAGAATACAAAGGGCTTATGGAAGCAGCTAAAAGAAGTAGTATGGATACAGAACTTGTTCAAAAGCTTTAGTATTGATTAAGGTATACCTATAATACATGGTGATAATATTGAAAGATCTTGGAGAAGCTTGTAGAAGGTAGAAAAATGCGTTTCCAAGCGATGAAGTTTGTCTAGCCAACCGGCACAAGACCATTCCTTGAGCTTATGGAGACTCAAATAGACCTTATAAGCATGTGAAAAGTGCAAAGAAGCACACTATGTACTTTGGAGCATCAAGGATAATGAGTCGATACAAAACAGATAAGTTCGCGGGTCGACTAGCTCAAAAACTTACTTCTATGGAAGAGACAATGAACTTCAAATGCCCATAGCGAGCAGCGTGACTACAATTAGAAAAAATCCTTTTATGGGAGTGATACACATAGGGGTGAGTGTATAGAATGGACAAACATATAAGGAATAAGCACCGGTGGTACTTCCTATTTTTTTGGAACATGCAGAGATTGACCCCGAGATAGAAACACTCAGATTTATCCCAATCTATTGAAACAAATGCTATGAAAATATATAACCATAAACTAGAAACTAATACCTTTCCAATGAGCTATGTTTCACTCAATTTGGAGCTCTGGAGAGAGAGCAGCAACCTCTGCAAAATTACTGTTCGCGAAGAAGATGATGCAGAGAATTGAAGGAGCAAGACAATGATGGTCACAAGTGTATGTATATTGCTTCCATGTAATGTACAAGTGATTTTCAAGTCTTTATATAGGCTCTAGGAGTGTTCCACAACTTCTACAAGTGAGTTTTGAATTCAAATGAAGGTGGGAATGGTTGTTGGAGGGAATCAGTTCACTTTCCTACAATCTAGGAAAAGTGAAGATCTAGTTTGATCTACTTTTAGGTGATTGATTTTTTTATTGAATGCAACTTCAACCACCACAAATTCATGGGATTTTGGATTTATCTTTCTACCTTTATATGTGTAAAGCTCAAGGCTTTTACAACGATAAATGAACCATCAAAAATCTCTAAAAAAAAAATACAATAAATGAGCATAAGAAAAAGAACTCTCCAACGGATATTCTTTCGACACGATAGCCTTTGATGTAGATCAAATCCACGTCAAGCATAGTGTAATCTTGATGTTCCAACAAATATGAGTTCACTTTATCTTATAGCAAATCTAGTATTTCATGCAAGAACAAAACATATAGAGATTCAATATCATTTCCTAAGAGAAAAGGAAATGGAGAAAAAGTAATGGAGAAAAGGTAATAGAGAAGTCAATGAATGTTAATTAGCAATTGAGGGGGATCTATTAGACTAAACTCAATAATTAAACATAAAGACATGGAGAAATAAGTGGAAAGAAGAAGGACAAAGAGCTATGGAACTTGGACACTCAGAAAACAATGCCTATGTGAAGGAAAAAATTCACACATGTAATATAGTGGTGAAATTAGGAATCAAATATAGTCTAGGAGTTCTAGAATTATGGTTTGTATAAGTTAAATTTAGAGAAAGAAATGTAGATGAACTCGATTTGTAAGTCCTAAGAAAGTAGAGAGGTAGTCAGGTAATTTTTGTGAGAGATTGTGGTGAGAGGTCACTTAGAATTGAAGATCTTTCTATGGCTATGCACAAAATGAGGCCAAGCCATTTTGTACATATATTGTCTAATAGTAAACACATGTTTGTGTAGAAGGATTTGATTCAATTCTCTCTGTGTCAAGAAATCTAAGTGATTTCATAATTGGATGAATGTTAGTCAGAAGTTACGAGTTTCAAGCCCATGTTTCATTGATCCTCTAACAATAAGATCTCAGAGTATGTGTAAATTTTTTGATGATTTATATCTCGTTTTAAAGCTATCATCCTCAACTACAATTGACAAAAAGATCTTTGCAAAATGGGATGTGTGCTTAGAGAAATAAGCTTAATAGTGCACTATTGCTTATAGCTATGTGAAACATACCCCATGATGGTGGCAAGGTGCATAACAATAAGATTGATTTCATTTCATTATGCATCACCATTTGCTTGAGTTGTAACTAAGGGAATATAGCATCAAACTCATTTAGATGAGAAACAACACTATCTGTGCCCTTCATGTGAAGATCATATAACTTTCCAATCGAATTCACTTTATTTGATATTGTTTCTTTTTCATATGTGTTGCATAACTTTTTCCAAAGCTGATTTGCACTTTTAGAGTCCAGTATTATAATGTAAAAATTATGTGTGAGGAGCAATCAAGTGGTAGATCTAGCCATTTCTCATCTAACTCATCCAAATCATCATCATCATCATCATCATCCATATCAACATGCTCTTTGAGATTCCATTTATTGACTTCTATTGTCTCCTTTTCATCAACATATCTTTAATTTGATTCTTCCATAGACAAAAGTTTGTGCCATCAAATTTTTGGATCTCAAAATAGTCTTTGCCCTGCAAGTTATAGATCCTCCTAAGAACACTCGCACTAGACCTAGATACACCAGATGTGCCTAAGATTTCTGATGCCATGGTAATAGAGAACTGGCTGGAATGATTATGGAGCTAGAATAGCCCAAAACATCATTAAGGCTAGAAAAAAAAGATGCCTGAGTCAGATTCTAGGAAAAATTTGACAGATTCTCCTAAAAAAAATGGATTAATGAACAATAATGACCAACCAAATCAGCATATGTACTGAACAGGTGTCCCACTAAAGCGTTGCAGTCTATCACTCCAAATGAGGCTTGGCATGAACACAAGCTATGTGCTCTACAAATAAGTATGTCAAGGGGTAAAATTGACCACTATATAGTTGAAAAGCGAAAATCTCAAAACATTTTAAGATATTCTCCTCTACAAAATGAGCATATGTCCAGTAGTATGGATGCAGACCTTGTTCAAAAGCTTGGGTATTGATCAAGATATACCTATAACACATGGTGATAATATGAGTTCACTTTATCTTGTGGCAAATCTAATATTTCATGCAAGAATAAAACATACAGAGATTCAATATCATTTCCTAAGAGAAAAGGTAACAGAGAAAAAGTAATGGAGAAAAGGTAATAGAGAAGTCAATGAATGCTAATTAGTGATTGAGGGGGAGATGTTAGGACTTAACTCACTAATTAAGCATAAAGAAATAAGTGGAAAGAAGAAGGACAAAGAGCTATGGAACTTGGACACTCAAAAACCAATGGACAAATTCACACATGTAATATAATGGTGAAATTAGGAATCAAATATAGTCTAGAAGTCTAGAATTATGGTTTGGAGTCTTACAAGCATATAAACAAAATTAATATAAGTTAAAATTGAGAGAAAGAAATGTAGATGAACTCGATTTGTAAGTCCTAAGAAAGTAGAGAGGTAGTGGGGTAATTTTTGTGAGAGATTGTGGTGACAACTCACTTAGAATTGAAGATCTTTCTATGGCTATGCACAAAATGAGGCCAAACCATTTTGTGCATATATTCTCTAATAGTAAACATATGCTTGTGTAGAAGGATTTGAGTCGATTCTCTCTGTATGAAGAAGGATTTCATAAGTGGATGAATGTTAGTTAGAAGTTACGAGTTTTCAAGCCCATATTTCATTGATCCTCTAACAATCAGATCTTAGAGTATAGTGTAAAGTTTTTGATGATTTATAGCTCATTTTAAAGCTATCATCCTCAAATACATGACAAAAAGATGTTTGCAAAATGGGATGTGTGCTTAGAGGAATAAGCTTAACAGTGAAGGCATGTCAATTTGATGAAGGTAATTTTTAGATTTCGAAGATAGTGTAATTTCTGAAGAGGTTTGAGGTTATTTACAAGTTATTACTTGAATGTTTTTCTTGGAATGTGTTGCTTACTATATGTAAGAAATTCTGTTAATCATTGAGTACAAGAATCTTTAAGATTCAAGTCAAATCATAGAAGAATTGAAGTTAGAAGAGAAGGTGTGGTTTCAGGAAAAGTAAATATTCACATTTACAAAGTAAAATGTTAAATTTTTTGGAGATTGAAGTCTTGCTCGGCTTGTAGAGGCGCTCTAGAGAAGCTTGTAGAAGATAGAAAAATGCATTTCGAAGCGACAAAGTTTGGTCTAGCCAACCAGCACAAGACCAGCACTTGACCTTATGGAGACTCAAATAGACCTTATAACCATATGATAAGTGCAAAGAAACACACTATGTACTTTGGAGCATCAAGGAGAATGAGTCGATACAAAACAGATAGATTCACGGGTTGACTAGCTCAAAAAACTTACTATCTATGGAAGAGACAATGAACTTCAAATGCCTATAGCGACCAACGTGATTACAATTAGAAAAAAATCATTTTATGGGAGTGATACACATAGGGTTGAGTGTATAGAATGCACAAACATATAAGGAATAAGAAAAATATGCTATAGGAATGAATGAGACATTCACCGGTGGTACTTCCTATTTTTCAGGAATATGCAGAGATTGACCCTGGCACAGAAAAACTCAGATTTCTCCCAATCTAAGGAAACACATTCTATGAAAATTTATAAGCATAAACTAGACACTAATATCTTTCCAATGAGCTATATTTAACTCAATTTGGAGCTCTGGAGAGAGAGCAATAGCCTCTGCAAGATTACTATTGGCGAAGAAGATGATGCAGAGAATTGAAGGAGCAAGACAATGATGGTCACAAGTGTATGTATATTGCTTCCATGTAATGTACAAGTGATTTCAAGTCTTTATAAAGACTATAGGAGTGTTCCACGACTTCTACAAGTGAATTTTGAATTCAAATGTAGGTGGGAATGGTTGTTGGAGGGAATCAATTCACTTTCCTACAATGTAGGAAAAGTGAAGATCTATTTTGATCTACTTTTAAGTGATTGATTGCTTGATTGAATGCAACTTCAACCACCACAAATTCGTGGGATTTGGGCTTTATATTTCTACCTTTACATGTATAAAGCTCAAGGCTTTTAGAACGGTAAATGAACCATAAAAATTTCTCAAAAAAAATACAATAAATGAGCATAAGAAAAAGAACTCTCCAATGGATATTCTTTCGATGCGATAGCCTTTGATGTAGATCAAATCCACCTCAAGCATAGTGTAAGCTTGATGTTCCAAAAGCTCCCCCTCAAGCGAAAGTATGCTTGAGTCTTCATTCTTTGATAGGTTGAATACCTGCCATAGCTTTGAATCTACAAAGCTTTATTCCATCAAGTGCCTTCGTCATCATATCTGCTACATGCTTTTCAATTGGAACAAAAGAAATGTCAATCTCCTTTGCCATGAGCTTCTCTCTGATGAAGTGGTAATGGACTTCTATGTTCTTGGTTCTTGCATGCAAAATAGGATTTGCCGCTAGATGCATGGAACTTATATTATCTCCAAATATGTGAGGTTTGGAACTCACAAGTCCCAAATCTGTATACAATGCTTTTAACCATATTGCCTCTTGAGTTGCTATGATCAAGCCTCTATACTCTGCTTCAGTTTAGGATAAAGCAACTGTTGGTTGCTTCTTGGAACTCCATGACACTAGCTTCGAACCTTCAAATGCTAAGTAACCCGATGTACTTTTTCTATCATCCTTAGCTCATGCCCAATCTGCATATGAGTAGATTTTGATATCCAAATCTGAAGAGTAAGGATAGAATATACCTTCGTTGATTGTACCTTTGAGATACTTAAGTACTCTCTTAGCCACATCCATGTGTGGTCTTCTCGGTGAGTGCATGAACTGACTAAGCACTCCCACACTATATGAGATGTCTGCCCTTGTATGAGTAGCATATATCAAGCTACCTACCAAGCTTTGATATTCTTTTAGGTCTTCAATTTTCTCACCTTCATAAACACTAAGTTTATGATTCATCTCCAAAGGTGTACTTGCAGGTTTAATGTTCTCCATTTTGAACTTGAGAAGAAGATCCTGAATGTATCTTCTTTGAGTCAAGTACATTCCTTCATCTGTGTATATCACCTGCATACCTAGGAAATATGTGAGCTCACCTAGGTCACTGATTTTGAACTCCTCTTGCATGTGTCTCTTGATCATTTGAATGCCATTTAGATCATCACCTGTCACAATAATATAATTTACATATACACATAGATAGATAACCTCATTGTGATGCCTTTTGATGAATAGAGAAGGATCTGAGCTGCTAGCTTTGAACCCTTGATCTTGAAGATATGTAACCAACCTGTAATTCCAAGCTCTAGGAGCTTGTTTCAATCCATACAATTCTTTCTTAAGTCTGAAAACATAAGATGGATGATTAGGGTTTTCAAAACTTGGTGGTTGTGACATGTATACCTCTTCACTTATCCAACCATTCAAGAATGCATTTTTCACATCAAGTTGGAGTAGTCTCCAATTCCTTGCAGCAGCTACACTTATCAATGTCCTGATTGTAGTCATCTTTGCAACTGGTGAGAATGTTTCCTCATAGTCTATACCATGAGTTTGTGAGCATCCTTTGGCAACTAATCTTGCCTCATAGTCTATACCATGAGTTTGTGAGCATCCTTTGGCAACTAATCTTGCCTTGTACTTGCAAACTGATCCATATGAATTTCTATTAACTTTATATACCCATCTGCAACCAATTACCTTTTGATTCGGCGATATTGGAACCAAATCCCAAGTGTCCATCTCCTTCAATGCATCCATCTCTTCTTTCATGGCCTTTTCCCAATCAGGGTTTCCCTTTGCCTCTTCATAGGTTGAGGGTTCCTCTGAAATAGAGTATTTTGCCAAGTATATTGAATGCTTCATAACAAATGTGGAATCATATCCATACCTTTCTGGTTGTTTCTTCTCTCTTGCTGATCTTCTAGGTACTTGTTTGGAGCATTCTCCAACCTCTTGCATCTTTGCTTTGCCTCTTGACTTCCATAGCTTGTAATCCTTTTCCCTTTCATCTTGGTCATCGTCTGTATCACTTCTTGGATCCTGGACCTCTGTATCATGCTTGCTTCCTAATTGATAAGAGTCAGAATCAAGATCATATGGTAGTGTTACCTTTTGTTTGTCTTCATCATACCAAGACCTGTGTTCTTCAAACACAACATCTCTACTTGTAGTGAATTTCTTGGTTGAAGGATTGAAGAACCTGTAACCCATCTGAGTTGAATCATATCCATAAACATTGCCTTTGTTGCCCTTTCATCTAGCTTACCTCTTATTTGTGATGGTACATGAACATAAGCTAAACAACTGAAAACCTTGCAATGTCCAAGACTAAGCTTTCTTCCATGCCATGCTTCATAAGGAGTCATACCTTGAAGTGATTTGGATGGCAGTCTATTGACAAGGTACACAACAGTTGAAATAGCTTCTGCTCATAGATAATGTGGCAGCCTCTTCTCTTCAAGCATTGTTCGGGCTGATCCAACCAATGTCTTGTTTCTCCTCTCTGCAATTCCATTTAGTTGAGGAGAGTACCTAGTAGTCACTTCCCTTTTGATCCCTTTTTTCTGCAAGAACTCATCAAACTCTTTGGAGAAGTATTCTCCCCCTCCATCAGATCTGAGCTTCTTTAGTGATCTACCTGTATGATTCTCCACATGTGCAAGATACTTCTTGATGGATCTTCCACAAAAGTTCCATGTTGGGTGAACCTAACTTGCAAGCCTTTTTCAACTATTTGGCCTACACTTATTAGGTTTTTACTGATAGAGGATACATAGAGAACCTTACTCAGAATGTTTGTCCTACCATTGGAAGCTTTGTCATTACCAATCTTCTCCACATTGTGCTTTGTGTCATCCCCTGTTTGCACTACATGTCTATGCTTTGGACTTTCCAAGATAGAAGAGCAATGTTGCGTGCAACATGATTCGAACATCCTGAATCTATGTAGAACAAATGATCATCTTCTTTACCTTCTTTGTGGCTTAGATTCATAAGAAGCAATGAGTCTTCATGTGGTTGATCTTCTGAATAACTGTTGTAGTCCCTTCTATTGTAGCTTCTATTGTTATTGTTGAAGTTGTGTCCACCTTTGCCTCTATTGCTGCCATATCCACCTCTTCCACTTCCTTTCTGGGTCTTCCCATTGAACCAACAATTCTGAGTGGTGTGGTTGGTCTTATCGCATATGGCACAAGGTTGAACATTCTGACCTTTGTCTTTGTCTTGCTTTGGTCCTTTCTTCTTCCCTTTCCACTTGCTCTTGCTTGCGAAGTTGGCTTGGGAGGTCTCTTCTTCATCTTCTTCCTTCTTCTTGCCTTTCTGCTTCTTATCCTTCTTATCTGCATATAGAGCACTAGCTGAATTTCCATGATAAGAGTTACCTTCCTTTATGCTATTGTTGGCTTCTTGATTGAAGAGTTGTCCAAGAAAGATGTTGAAGTCTGGAGTTTGCACATCGATGATGAGATCATAAGCCGTCGTGAAGGATTGCCATTGCTTATCACTTCGAATGCCGTTGAGAATTTGCCTCATGATGACCTCTTCTTCAATCAGCTCTCCAATGGATGCTAACTGATCTGCAACCTCCTTGACCTTGGTAACAAACTCTGTGATGGTTTGTTTAGGTGTCTTCTTCATTTGGTTGAACTCGTTCCAAAGATGATTCTTTCTTGCTTTGGTACTAGCAGAAAAGAAAGTCTCGAGGGCATCCCAAGTCTCTTGAGATGTCTTGCATCCTCTAATATCTGGTAATAGAAAGTTAGAGATAGAGTTTAGTATGTACGACCTTTCTTGAGCATCCCTTGCGCACCAATGTGTGAGCTTATCTATCTCCTCTTGTGTTGGTCCTCCTTTGGATCTTTGAATAGGCATAGCTTCATCACGTGCTACAATTCCATAACGATTTTTACCTTGCAAATAGGCCTCCATTCTGATTTGCCAAGCCACGTAGTTGTGTCGATCAAGCTTCTCGATCATTGAGGGAAAGCCATCACCCATCTTGATCTAGCTCTGATACCACTGAAAGAACTTGGAGAAGCTTGTAGAAGGTAGAAAAATGCGTTTCGAAGCGACGAAGTTTGGTCTAGCCAATCGGCACAAGACCAGCCTGTGAGCCACTAGAATGTAATATGAAAAGTCGCACGCATACCGAAAGGGCATAGCGCAATAGTTGTACCTTTTGATTAATAAAGGAAGCATGCATGAACAGAGGGCATGTGCCACCGGACTGTGGTCTGGGCGAATGCCTGAAGTTGAGCAGCACGTGTATTCTTCATATTCTTTTTACTCTATTGCCTGTCTTTCTGCTACTTAAGTTCGGTGATTAATTAAGTCGTTGATAAAGTATTAAGTGATCGACATTGCGGTGAACCGACGAAGTGCGTGTTTATGTGTATGGCGGTGAAGAATAGTGTAATGAGCAGTTAACTATCTTGTGTTGATGCAGCGCAGACAGATAGGAGTTGCAGGATAATATAATTCAACGCGTTAAGTCTGTGAAGTAGTTCATATACATGAATCTATAGAATTTGGGAAAATACAAATAGGGCATCTGTTTTACAGACCCCTAACCATCCCAAGAACCCAGAATCAATAACAGATTAAACAATAAAGTTTAACACTGGTGTCGTCTATGGGAAATGGAGTAGCCAGTTGAAGAAAAGGTTACGGAGTGAAGAAGCATCCTTTGATATATGCCGGTAACACGTTCCGATGAATCTTATCCCAAATCTCAAAGTGATCCACATCCCTGGGCAGTTCCGAATTTGTTAGGAACACCCTCTGGTGGTAGAAGTGACGAACAATTAAGTTTAGCCGCAAGGGTTCAATTCAACAAGTGAGTGGCAATTTCAGTGGCAGTCTGGTGCTGTGCAAAAGCAGTTCGGTAGAGTGCGACGGTAATCCAGGGCGTTCTGGTGATAGTCCGATACATTCTGAAGTCAGTACGTTAGTTCTTGGTGGTATTTTGGCACTCTTTGGTGACAATTCAGCATTGTCTAGAGACAATTTGGTGATTTTTGGTGATTTTTCAATATTGTTCGGTGACAGTTCGGTGCTCTCCAACGACAATTCGGTGATTTTCGATGATAGTGCGCTATTGTTCAGCAAGAATTTTCCGCATTCACCGTTTTTAGGTGCAAGTCTAGACAATTTCGATACTAAGGTTGAGAAAGGGCTGTTCGATGTTGAGCTAAGTAATCAGCTCAGAGATATTTTTGGATCGAAAAATTGGCAAAGTGACCATACGGTCCAGGGACATCAAGAAGTCCGTCCCCAAAGTTCAGGCAACATGAGTAGTTCCCATCAACAACAACAACAACAACAACACCAACAACAACAACAACAACAACAACAACAACAACAACAACAACAACAACAACAACAACAACAACAACAACAACAACAACAGATTATTCCACCGCATCCGGTGCCGGCCGGAGTCACGTACACAAAATTTGGAGGTTTTCCAGGAGATGATCCCGACGCCCATGTGTGGATATTTGAAATTAATTATGCAGTTTTGAATTACCCAGCAGAGACTGCTTATAAAGCCATCGTGTTTCAGTCAACCTTGGTCAATGAAGCTGCTCGCTGGTTAACCGAGTATGACTTGAATCATTTCCGACAGTATGATGACGTGAAGGATGCATTCTTGCAACGATTCCGGTTAAAGAAAAACCCAACAGAAATTTTTGATTATCTGCAAAATAACAGGCAGAAGCCACATCAGAATGTACAAGGTTATGCCACTCTATTTTGGACTCATTTACGACAGCTGCCACCAGCGCATGCCAATTTACTAGATGACGTCATTACACAGTGGTTCATAAATGGATTAAATCCCGAATTGAAACAGATTATGATCATACGCTGTGTGGGAGGAATGACCTTGAATGCCGTAATTGCTATGGTGTTATAGTTAGAAAATAAAGTGGGTGGACTCACTGAAATTCTAGAGTGGTTGAAGGTGTCCAAGCATTCAAACCAGGATCCGCTGAAACAAATTTACTGTACCAAATGTAAAAATATAGGACACAGCAGCTCAGCATGCGCTCTAAACTAGATGTACTGTGCTATTTGTCACACCGTGGACCATACTACGAAGACCTGTCCTTATAACGCAAAGGTACATAGTAGAGCGGCTGTCAATGCTATCATCCAGGAACAAGGGCAATTGGCCAGTCACTACGTACCACTGCAAATGAGGAATACTCCTTACCAAGGATACAAGAATTATAGAGGAGCACGGTCAACTAAATTTGGACAAACTCGGTGGAATGCGGGTACATCAGGTGAAGGTGCATCTCTTCCACCACCTAAATGTCATTTTTGCAGTGAAATAGGGCATATCCATAGGTACTGTAAAGATGCGGTCGAGTACGATAAAAAGAAAAAGGAACGACAACACCCGATGGTGAACATGGTGTACATTTCAGCAGTCGACACTCAAACAGCAATAGTGCAAACACGTTCGTGAAAGCAATTATAGCCAACTACGGAGATTTTTGAACCTGGAATTCGTGAACAACAAAAAGTGTTTACTAAAGCGAGTAAGTGGGCAACATAGGAACAAACTATTTTCCCTGACCCAGCTCCAGTGACACAATAGAGTATACCATAGGTAGTACTGGAAGGAAGAAATTGGCCCCAAGCACTACCGGAATCCCCATCGGACACTGTACCGGAAACAACAAAATTTGATCTGGTATGGGATGTCTTATCCAAGGCATCTATTACATTGCCGTTGGGACAACTGTTGGCTTTGGTTCCTGGCGTGCGCCAATAGTTCCAACAACAAGTCAGTCCAGGACCTTCATGTGCTCCTTCGACAGCCACAATATTCCAGCCTAAACTTGATCTGACGGTGGATCATATGGTACCCTTGATTACGGTCTGGTATAAGAATCATAAAATCACTCAAGTATTAATTGATGGAGGTTCCGGTGTAAACACTACGACGACAACACTTTGTCAACAGATGAGATGGACACAAATTAAACCTATCCAATTTTTTGTCCGAATGGTTGATCAATCTAGAGTTCATCCGGTTGGATTAGTACGTGATATTCTTATTACTCTTTAAGGAGCTGTATTTAAGATGACCTTTGTTGTTCTGGAATTACCCGAATCTAGTCTCAACTATAACCTACTCTTTGGATGACCATGGTTAAAACAAGCTAAGGTAGTACAGGATTGGTCAGCGCATGAATTGATTTTTAAGAATAACCACCATAAATATGTCGTTCCACTGGATGACATGAAGCCTTGCGACTTGCATGCATGACCATATGTAGCCAAACCTGTACACATGCTGGATGGTCTTTCAAATGATGAAGAGGAAGCTTTTCTTAAAGCCAACAAGGATTTGATGGCACTCGGAACTGTGGACTTACAAACGATTGCAGATCACTGGAGTTCGGCAGCCTGTACGATCGTACCAATGACCGGAGCACCTGAACAAAGTACAGCGCAGACCTTGGATGATTCGACACTCCAAAAATTGTTTCAGCCAATTGATGATTTTGCTATGCCCCGATAATTTTACGTACCAGAAGACCAATTGGTTACCTGCAATTTAGGTGACAAAGCTAATCCACGGCCAGTGAAGATTAAGACGGGACTGTGAGCGACCTTCTAGGATAACTTACTGCAGCTACTACGTGAGTTTTTTGATGTGTTTGCATGGGATTACCGGGATATGAAGGGGTTGGACCCGCGTATCTATCAACATAGGGTTATGTTGAAACCAGATGCTCGGCCTATTAAATAACCAAGCTATAGGATGAATCCTAACTATGCGGCCCAGGTCAAAGCAAAATTGGATCGATTGCTGAAGGTTGGGTTTATTGTCCCTATCGAGTACACGGAGTGGATTTCCCCCATTGTGATAGTCCCTAAGAACAATAAGCAATTATGGATATGTGTGGACTACCGGAAATTAAATGCAGCAACCGTACCTGATCCATTCCCTCTACCGTTTTTGGACATCATGTTAGATGATGTGACAGGTCGCGAGATGTATTCCTTTTTGGATGGATATAGCGGTTATAATCAAGTACGAGTGGCAGAATAGGACATTCCAAAGACAACATTTATAACCAATTGGGGCGTTTATGCATGTACAGTGATGTGGTTTGGTCTGTGAAATGCTCCAAGTACATTTCAGCATTGTATGCAGGAAATTTTCTCTCTTTATCTAACCACATTCATGAGAGTTTACCTGGATGAATTCTCCTTATCCGGTGATACTTCGGCGCATTTGTATCATTTACGGTGCTGTTTTTCAAAGTGTCGAGAATACCGTTTATGCTTAAACCCAAATAAATTGGTGTTCTCGGTCTCTTGTGGCAAGTTGCTAGGACACATGATCTCAAAACAGGGGATTCAAGTTGATCGAGATAAGGTAAAGGTGCTCCCACGACACCCAAAGAAGGGATGCGCTTCTTGGGACAAATCCGTTGGCATGGATCACGTTTACGATGGCTTGCTCATCTAGCCACGCCACTCAATCGATTGATAATCAATACTCCCCGTCAGTTTGAATGGAGTGAGGCATGTCAACTCTCTTTCGACTGGTTGAAATCATTGATAACGCAAGCTCCTATTTTAAAAGCGCCAAATTGGGAATTGCCATTTCATGTCTTTGTGGATGCATCCAACATTGCAATTGGAAGCGTGCTGATGCATCAAAAGGACAAATGGTTCCATCTAGTGTATTATGCGAGCCGCAGATTGGCCCCGGTAGAGCGCAATCATTCTGTCACTCAACGTGAATGTCTCGGATTAGTGTATTCGGTGAAGAAATTCCGGCATTATTTACTGGGACAACGCTTCACTTTTCATGTCGATCATGCAGCCTTGGTGTATCTTGTTTGCCAACAACATTTGGGAGGAAGACTAGCAAGATGGGTTTTATTGCTCCAAGAGTTTGATTATTCAGTAGTACATGGACCAGGGTCCGCACACGCACTTGCTGATTTTCTATCTCATTTGGATTCTGGTGAACTCCTAGAAGGAGTTGAGGATACCACACTTGCTATCTATGCAACTTAGACTAGGCAAGATGATCAACAAGAATTATCGATAAAATCCTCCTATTATGACACTTTGATGCTTTTCTTGACCAGTGGATGTCCTCTCAGTACAACCTCTCCTGCTGCTCTCCGTAAACGGGCTATGTATAGTTGATGATTCCGGTTAATTGTAGGGCAGTTATATTACATGGATCACTCGAGAGTACTGCTCAGATGTGTTCCACCATACGAAATTGCGTCAGTAATCACAATGGCTCATTCGGCCCCAGCTGGAGGGCATTTTGCGGTTGACCTAATCCACCGGAAGATTCTGCAGAGTGGCTTATGGTGGCCTACTATGTACCGTGATGTGACCAAGTATGTGCAATAGTGCGATGAGTGTCAACGTTTCTGTCAACCTTTATAGAGACATCACTTCCCGATTCAACCCGTTTTGCCTCTCGAATCTTTCCATAAATGGGGTTTGGACTTTATAGGGCAATTACACCTCCTGCGATATTCACCAATAACACATATACTTTTACATGCACAGATTATGCAACTAGATGGGCTGACGCTTGGGCTCTACGATCAGCCAGAGCTGCTGTGGTCGCTAAATTTTTGATGAAAGATATTTTTCCACGCTATGGTTTACCTTTGGACATTGTGACTGATCAAGGTACACACTTTGCAAACACATTAATGCAAGTGCTTACTTAAATATTCCAGATTGTGCATAAGTTCAGTTCTCCCTACTATCCACGAGTGAATGGACTCGTTGAGAGCACCAATAAATCTCTATTGAACATCTTATAGAAACTGGTATTCGATTGCCGGGAGAGATGGGACCAATTCTTACCTGCCGTATTATGGGCTTACCGTACAACATATAAAGTTGCGACCGGAACAACTCCCTTCAAGTTGGCTTATGTTTTGGAGGCGATTGCTCCTATGGAACTAGTGGTTCCTAGTTTGCGGGTGGCATTAGAGCAGAAAGTACTACCAACAGAATCATTTCCTTTCAGATTGGAGGCTTTATGGTCTTTGGATGAACAATGCCTTGAGAGTTTTCTGGTGTCGCAGGAAGTTGAGCTTAGACAAACAAGAACTCACGATCATTTTCTTAAAACCCTCGTGTTTACCATCGACCAATTACTACTCTTTTATAATGCTAAGTCTAACCGATCCGATGGAAAGTTTAAATTGCGATGGTACCCGCAACTTTTTGGTTATCCACCCTCAATGGTACCCTCCTTCCTAAAGCAATTAATGGATCGAAGCTTCATCCTTATTATCCACCACCTTCCTCTCCATGAGATGTGATCTGTATTTTTCCTCCTTTTTCTCACTGATCTACCTCGACGTTCCTGTCCTCTGTGTAATTCTGGTTGACCGTTTGATCGTAATCTTTTAAGTTTTCTTAACTAAACATGATTAGTAGCCACCTTCGGTGTCTCCACTTCTGTCAATGCGTGCACGTCGCCATTACACCTATATATTTCCAACACTGTGTGATGATTAGGTTTCTTTTCATATGATTCTTCCACGTTTCTACTTAATCTCATGCTTCACACTGTTATTCGCTATTGTGACCCTGTGTGCTTGCACCCTTTGTATTCCCTGTGCTATTGTGTGTTTCTATTTGAGCTATGGAAGCCCTGGAAAATATTGTCACCTTCAGTGCTGGTCTTGCTCCGGATGTGAGGGAGTACCTGCGTGGTCGCGGTCTCTTGGCTTTCGCTGAATTGCCTTGGCATTCAGTGGAGTGTCACCCCTTCTGTGCGCAGATCATCTCTGCCATAGCTTCCACGCATGCCACCGAACAATGTTGGCCACTCACCTGTTTGAATCCTCGCATCATTGTTACGCTGAGCATAGTCGCTGAGGGATTCCGTCTCCCTCAGGAGGGGTTGGTTGATGGTCCTCTCCTTCCTATGGCGACCATGAAAGAACTCTTCCCTCGGCACTCGTCTAACGAGTTTGCCATTCTGTGTTGTCCCGAATCAGAACGCACAACTCTTCAATTCTTAGTCGGTGCCTTGAACTTGCAAAATGCACGTACGGCATCTCCCGTCCTTTCTACTCGATGATTGATACTGCATCACGAGAGGGAGTCAATTTCACTTCTTTATTTTTCCCATGCATTCACCACAAATGCCAAGCAATTACCAAACAACTAGCAAAGAATGAGATTCCTCGAACTCGATTTCCGCACCTTCTCACGCTTCTTCCGGTGATTCAATCAGAGCAACCCCTCGGAAACACTCTGCTCTTACATGAGGAATCTACACAGATGCTGGAGGATGATGACGATGAAGATCTTCTCCATTTCTTCCAGCGCAAGCGTCGTCGCATTAGCCCCTCTCAAAGCCAAGTGCAGGAGTCAATCGCTGTTCAAAAGGTTGAAATTTTTCATGACACAGTCACGACCTTATAGGTAGTATCTGCATCTTCTTCTCCTAGTAAGCAGCAGGATCCAGATGTTATTATGGAAGATGTAGCAGACCTTTCACAACGGGATGAAACAACACAACTGGATGCTGAGACTATGAAGGAAGTAGTGGAAGATAACGCTGTCATTGTTTATTAGCCATCACCCTCAACATTAGTAGATGCTCAAGCAGACATGGCCAAGCAACTGCACGATGCTGCAGAGGCAGTCACCAAAGTTGCCACTATTGCTTCTTTGCCTCAAAACGAAATAGGCATCGTCCTAGTGCTGACAACTCGTCTTCCCCTTCCTCCTCCACCACACTTATTGCTGCTCCCAATGCTTCTCCCTCCTCGCCTCCAACTGCCATTTGTGAGTCTTCGTCCAAAATTTTATCTCCACCCGACTACTCTCCACTCTCATCTCCACATCTCCTGTCTTCTCAACCATCGCAGACTGTAGCTTCTCTCTCCACCCCGGTTATGTTCGCCAAATTGGCATCCATGGGCCATATGTTAATTCAATTATCTCAGCAATTACCTCTTCAATTGAAGATGGCAACACAGACCATTCAACAAGAGTTGTAGAGCAAAGTCGATCTTCTGGAAGCTGATATTGCACCCCCTCCAAGAAGAATTACTCGAAGCTAAAACTGATATTCACTCTCTGCATACCCAAATCCAGTGACTGCAAGATCAATTGATAGAAAAGGATTCTATTATTGCTAGTCAGGATGCAGAGATTAAGGGACTGAAGCAAGAGGTTGCAGATAAACATGATGCTATGACTGCGTTAGGCAACGAGATTCATGGTACCAAAGATAAACTCAGTATACTCGAAGAAGCTTCACAGTCACTCGCCGCCAATGTCCTTAACTTTGAAGCCGAATTACATAAAGTGACTGAGCAACTATTCCAATGGGATCAAGAACTTTCTTCTGAGATTTCCAAGACTCTTCAGTTAAAGAAGGAAGTCGCAGCCATTCAAAAAAAGAGATAAGATTTTTACAAGACCATGCAATTTCAATCTCAGGAACTCGACCGTAGGGAAAAGAAACTGGGCATTCAAGCTGACAGGTTGTCAAGAATTGATGCAGGGGTCGCCGAGATGAAATTGCACAGAGACGTTGCTCTTGCCAACGAGTTCTATTTACAAGAAGCATTTTTGCAGACAC
The DNA here is from genome assembly GCA_020310875.1 of Ceratopteris richardii. NCBI lineage: Eukaryota > Viridiplantae > Streptophyta > Polypodiopsida > Polypodiales > Pteridaceae > Ceratopteris > Ceratopteris richardii. The sequence continues at coordinate 69,617,733 of CM035427.1, read as the reverse complement.
AGACTCAGTCCCTTACTAGTCAGGTCATAGCTGCTTGTTCGGTCCGGACTGATGTGCAGCTTATTGAACCGGACATTTTGCGGACTATGTTAGAGTCTTTAAAACAGAAGATCACCTGCACCTTCAAATTAGCCCGCTCTATGTATGTACAAGGTATCATAGATGAACCCTGAATTTTGTAATTACCTTTTGGGTTCGAGTCCACCGTGCATGCTAGTGTGAGCCGCCGGAATGCAATATGAAAAGTTGCACACATACCGAAAGGAAATAGCGCAATAGTTGTACCTTTTGATTAATAAAGGAAGCGTGCGTGAATAGAGGGCATGTGTCGCCGGACTGTGGTCTGGGTGAATGCCTGAAGTGGAGCAGCATGTGTATTCTTCATATATGTGTATTCTTCATATTCTGTTTACTCTGTTGCCTGTCTTTCTGCTAATTAAGTTCGGTGATTAATTAAGTCGTTGGTAAAGTATTAAGTGATCGACATTGCGGTGAACCGACGAAGTGCGTGTTTATGTGTATGGCGCTGAAGAATAGTGTAATGAGTAGTTAACTATCTTGTGTTAGCAGCGCAGACAGACATTAGTTGTAGGTAATATCATTCAACGTGTTAAGTCTGTGAAGTAGTTCATATAACTGAAACTGTAGAATTTGGGAAAATACAAATAGGGCCTCTGTTTTACAGACCCCTAACCATCCCAAGAAGCTAGAATCAATAACAGATTACACAATAAAGTTTAACAGGCCCTTGAGCTTATGGAGACTCAAATAGACCTTATAAGCATGTGATAAGTGCAAAGAAACACACTATGTACTTTGGAGCATCAAAGATAATGAGTCGATACAAAACAGATAGGTTCGCGGGTCGACTAGTTAAAAAAACTTACTATCTATGGAAGAGACAATGAACTTCAAATGCCCATAGTGACCAACGTGATTACAATTAGAAAAAATCCATTTATGGGAGTGATACACATAGGGTTGAGTGTATAGAATGCACAAAAGTATAAGGAATAAGCAAAATATGCTATAGGAATGAATGAGACATTTACCGATGGTACTTCCTATTTTTCAGGAATATGTAGAGATTGACCCCAAGACAGAAAAACTCAGATTTCTCCAAATCTAATGAACCCAATGCTATGAACATTTATAGCCATAAAATAGACACTAATAGCTTTCCAATGAGCTATGTTTCACTCAATTTGGAGCTCTGGAGAGAGAGCAACAGCCTCTGCAAGATTACTGTTGGCGAAGAAGATGATGCGGAGAATTGAAGGAGCAAGACAATGATGGTCACAAGTGTATGTATATTGCTTCCATGTAATGTACAAGTGATTTAAAGTCTTTATATAGACTCTAGGAGTGTTCCACAACTTCTACAAGTGAATTTTGAATTCAAATCAAGGTGGGAATGGTTGTTGGAGGGAATCAATTCACTTTCCTACAATCTAGGAAAAATGAAGATCTAGTTTGATCTACTTTTAGGTGATTGATTGCTTGATTGAATGCACTTCAACCACCACAAATTCGTGGGATTTGGGCTTTATCTTTCTACCTTTACACGTGTAAAGCTCAAGGCTTTTACAACGGTAAATGAACCATCAAAAATCTTTCAAAAAAAAACACAATAAATGAGCATAAGAAAAAGAACTCTCCAACAGATATTCTTTCGACACGATAGCCTTTGATGTAGATCAAATCCACCTCAAGCATAGTGTAAGCTTGATGTTCCAATAGCTCCCCCTCAAGCTAAAGTATGCTTGAGTCTTCATTCTCTGATAGGTTGAATACCTGCCATAGCTTTGAATCTACAAAGCTTTATTCCATCAAGTGCCTTTGTCATCATATCTGCTACTTGCTTTTCAGTTGGAACAAAAGAAATGTCAATCTCCTTTGCTATGAGCTTCTCTCTGATGAAGTGGTAATGAACTTCTATGTGCTTGGTTCTCGCATGGAAAATAGGATTTGCTGCTAGATGCATGGAACTTACATTATCTCCAAATATGTGAGGTTTGGAACTCACAAGTCCCAAATCTGTATACAATGCTTTTAACCATATTGCCTCTTGAGTTGCTATGGTCAAGCCTCTGTACTCTGATTCAGTTGAGGATAAAGCAACTGTTGGTTGCTTCTTATGACCATCATTGTCTTGCTCCTTCAATTTTCTGCATCTTCTTCTTCTCCAAGAGTAATATTGCAGAGGCTGCTGCTCTCTCTACAGAGCTCCAAATTGAGCGTGAGATTGAGAGAAATCATAGTTTTTGTCTCCGAGTCAATCTTTGCATATTCTTAAAAAATAGGAAGTACCACCGGTGAACGTTTGATTCATTCCTATAGCATATTTTGGTTATTCCTTATACTTTTGTGCATTATATACACTCAACCCTATTTGTATCACTCCCATAAAATGATTTTTTGTAATTTTAATTATGCTGGTTGCGATGAGCATTTAAAGTTCATTGTCTCTTCCATAGATAGTAAATTTTTTGAGCTAGTCAAGCCACAAACCTATATGTTTTGTATCAAATCATTCTCCTTGATGCTACAAAATACATAGTGCATTTCTTTGCACTTATCACATGCCTATAAGGTCTATTCGAGTCTCCATAAGCTCAAGGGCTGGTCTTGTGCCGGTTTGCTAGACCAAACTTCATCGCTTCGAAATGTACTTTTCTATCTCCTACAAGCTTCTCCAAGTTCTTTTAGTGGTATCAGAGCTAGATCAAGATGGGTGACGGCTTTCCCTCAATGATCGAGAAGCTTGATTGACATAATTAAGCGGATTGGAAAATCAGAATGGAGGCCTATTTGCAAGGTAGAAATCTTTATGGAATTGTAGTAGGTGATGAGGCTATGCCTATTCTAAGATCCAAAGGAGGACCTACACAAGAGGAGACGGATAAGCTCACAATTTCGTGTGCAAGGGATGCTCAAGGAAGGTCGTACATACTAAACTCTATCTGTGACTTTCTATTACCAGATATTAGAGGATGCAAAACATCTCAAGAGACTTGGGATGCTCTCGATACTTTCTTTTCTGCTAGTACCAAAGCAAGAAAGAATCATCTTTGGAACGAGTTCAACCAAATGAAGAAGACACCTAAACAAACTATCACAGAGTTTGTTACCAAGGTCAAGGAGGTTGCAGATAATTTAGCATCCATTGGAGAGGCTATCATGAGGTGAATTCTCAACGGCATTTGAAGTGATAAGCAATGGCAATCCTTCACGATGGCTTAGGATCTCATCATGGATGTGCAGACTCCAGACTTCAACATCTTTCTTGGACAACTCTTTAATCAAGAAGCCAACAATAGCATAAAGGAAGCTAACTCCTATCATGGTAATTCAACTAGTGCTCTATATCCAGATAACAAGGATAAGAAGAATAATGGCAAGAAGAAGAAGGAAGAAGATGAAGAAGAGACTTTTCGAGCCAACTTCGCAAGCAAAAGCAAGTGGAAAGGGAAGAAGAAAGGAACAAAGCAAGACAAAGCCAAAGGTCAAAATGTTCAGCCTTGTGCCATATGCAATAAGACCAACCACACCACTAAGAATTGTTGGTTCAATGGGAAGACCCAGAAAGGAAGTGTAAGAGGTGGATATGGCAGCAATAGAGGCAGAGGTGGACACAACTTCAACAATAACAATAGAGGCTATAATAGAAAGGACTACAACAATTATTTAGAAGATCAACCACATGAAGGCTCATTGCTTCTCATGAATCTAACACACAAAGAAGGTAAAGAAGATGATAATTTGTTCTACATGGATTCAGGATCTTCGAATCATGTTGCAAGCAACATTTCTCTTCTATCTGATTTGGAAAGTCCAAAGCATAGACATAAAGTGCAAACAGGGGATGAAACAAAGCACGAAGATTGGTAATATCAAAGCTTCCAATGGCAGGACAAACATTTTGAGTTAGGTTCTCTATGTACCCACTATCACTAAAATCCTAATAAGTGTAGGCCAAATAGTTGAAAAAGGCTTGCAAATTAGGTTCACCCAACATGGAGCTTTTGTGGAAGATCCATCTCAAGGCTTCAAGAAGATATCTAGAGGTGAGAAGGATGGTAGACTCTTTACTTTTGAAGTAGGAGAAACTAGGACCATAGCTCTATTCAACTTTGGGTCTCAAACCTTAAGTGAGCTTGAAATATGGCATAAGAGACTTGCTCATGTGAATGAAAGAACCTTGAAGGATATATGCAGGGATCAAAGTGTTTTAGGACTGCCGAACATATCAAAGCAACACATGATCAACATGTGTGATGCATGTCATATTGGGAAGGCACAAAGACAACCATTCAACCACAAAGGATACATCCACAACAACGTATTGGACTTAGCACATATAGATGTATGGGGACAAGGTCAAGAACCTTCATTGGTAGGATCAAAGTATTATGTCTCATTTATTGACGACCATAGTAGATGGATTGTTCTATACTTTATCAAGAGTAAGAATGAAGTGTTTGATTGCTTCAAAAAGTATCTCGCACATGTAGAGAATCATACAGGTAGATCACTCAAGAAGCTCAGATTTGATGGAGGGGGAGAATACTTCTCCAAAGAGTTTGATGAGTTATGGCAGGATAAAGGTATCGAAAGGGAAGTGACTACCAGGTACTCTCCTCAGCTAAATGGAATCACCGAGAGGAGAAACAAGACATTGGTTGGATTAGCCCGAACAATGCTTGAAGAGAAGAAGTTGCCACATTATCTATGGGCAGAAGCTATTTCAACTCCTGTGTACCTTGTCAATAGAATACCATCCAAATAACTTCAAGGTATGACTCCTTATGAAGCATGGTATGGAAGAAAACTTAGTCTTGGACATTGCAAGGTTTTTGGTTGTTTAGCTTATGTTCATGTACCATCACAAATAAGAGGTAAGCTAGATGAAAGGGAAACAAAAGTAGTGTTTATTGGATACGATTCAACTCAGATGGGTTACAGGTTCTATAATCCTTCAACCAAGTAGTTCACTACAAGTAGAGATGTTGTGTTTGAAGAACATAGGTCTTGGTATGATGAAGACAAACAAAATTTAACTCTACCATATAATCTTGATTTTGATTCTCATCAATTAGGAAGCAAGCATGATAAATAGGTTTAGGATCCAAGAAATGATATAGAAGATGACCAAGATGAAAGAGAAAAGGATTACAAGCTATGGAAGTCAAGAGGCAAAGCAAAGATGCAAGAGGTTGGAGAATGCTCCAAACAAGCACCTAGAAGATCAAAAAGAGAGAAGAAACAAACAGAAAGGTATGGATATGATTCCACATTTGTTACAAAGCGTTCAATCTACTTGGCAAAAGACTCTATTTCAAAGGAACCCTCAACATATGAAGAGGCAAAGGGAAACCCTAATTGGGAAAAGGCCATGAAAGAAGAAGATGCATTGAAGGAGATGGACACTTGGGATTTGGTTCTCATGTCATCGAATCAAAAGGTAATTGGTTGTAGATGGGTATATAAAGTTAAAAGAAATTCAGATGGATCAGTTTGCAGGTACAAGGCAAGATTAGTTGCCAAAGGATGCTCACAAACTCATGGTATAGACTATGAGGAAACATTCTCACCAGTTGCAAAGATGACTACAATCAGAACATTGATAAGTGTACCTTCTGCAAGGAATTGGAGACTCCTCCAACTTAATGTGAAAAATGCATTCTTGAATGGTTGGATAAGTGAAGAGGTATACATGTCACAACCACCAAGTTTTGAAAACCCTAATCATCCATCTTATGTTTGTACACTTAAGAAAGCATTGTATGGATTGAAACAAGCTCCTAGAGCAAGGAATTATAGGTTGGTTACATACCTTCAAGATCAAGGGTTCAGACCAAGCAACTGAGATCCTTCTCTATTCATCAAAAGGGATCATGATGAGGTTATCTATCTGTGTATATGTAGATGATATTATTGTGACAGGTGATGATCTAAATGGCATTCAAATGATCAAGAGACACATGCAAGAGGAGTTCAAAATCAGTGACCTAGGTGAGCTCACATATTTCCTAGGTATGCAGGTGATATACATAGATGAAGGAATGTATTTGACTCAAAGAATATACATTCAGGATCTACTTCTCAAGTTCAAAATGGAGAACACTAAACCTGTAGATAGACCTTTGGAGATGAATCTTAAACTTAGTGTTTATGAAGGTGAGAAAATTGAAGACATTAAAGAGTATCAAAGCTTGGTGGGTAGCTTGATATATGCTACTCATACAAGGGTATACATCTCATATAGTGTGGGAGTGCTTAGTCAGTTCAAGCACTCACGTAGAAGACCACACATGGTTGCGGCTAAGAGAATACTTAAGTATCTAAAAGGTACAATCAATGAAGGTATATTCTATCCTTACTCTTCGGATTTGGATATCAAAATCTATTTAGATGCAGATTGGGAAGGAGCTAAGGATGATAGAATAAGTACTTCTGGTTACTTAGCATTTGCAGGTTCAAAGCTAGTGTCATGGAGTTCCAAGAAGCAACCAATAGTTGCTTTATCCTCAACTGAAGCAGAGCACAGAGGTTTGGCCATAGCAACTCAAGAGGCAATATGGTTAAAGGCATTGTATACAGATTTGGGACTTGTGAGTTCCAAACCTAACATATTTGGAGATAATGTAAGTTCAATGCATCTAGCGGTAAACCCTATTTTCCATGCAAGAACCAAACACATAGAGGTGCATTACCACTTCATCAGGGAGAAGCTCATGGCAAAGGAGATTGACATTTCTTTTGTTCCTTTAAGTAGCAGATATGATGACGAAGGCACTTGATGGAATAAAGCTTTGTAGATTCAAAGCTATGGCAGGTGTTCAACCTATCAGAGGATGAAGAATCAAGCATACTTTAGCTTGAGGTGGAGCTGTTGGAACATGAAGCTTATACTATGCTTGAGGTGGATTTGATCTACATCAAAGGCTATCACGTCGAAAGAATATCCGTTGGAGAGTTCTTTTTCTTATGCTCACTTAGTGTATGTTTTAAAAAAGATTCTTCATGGACCTTTTACCATTCTAAAGCCTTGAGCTTTACACATGTAGAGGTAGAAGGATAGAGCCCAAATCCCACGAATTTGTGGTGGTTGAGTTGCACTCAATCAAGCAATCAATCACCTAAAAGTAGATCAAACTAGATCTTCACTTTTCATAGATTGTAGGAAAGTGAATTGATTCCCTCCAACAATCATTCCCACCTTCATTTGAATTCAAAATCCACTTATAGAAATTGTGGAACACTCCTAGAGTCTATATAAAGACTTTAAATCACTTGTACAATACATGCATACACTTGTGACCATCATTGTCTTGCTCCTTCAATTTTCTGAATCATCTTCTTCGCCAACAGTAATCTTACAGAGGCTGCTGCTCTCTCTACAGAGGTTCAATTTGAGTGCAAGATGGGTCACTCTAACGGTACTAGTGTCTAGCTAATTCTTATAAATTTTCATAGAGTTTGGTTTAGTAGATTGGGAGAAATCTGAGTTTTTCTATCTCGGGGTCAATCTCTACATATTCCTAAAAAATAGGAACTACCACTGGTGAATGTTTGATTCGTTCCTATAGCATATTTTTCTTATTCCTTATACTTTTGTGCATTCTATACACTCAAACCTATTTTTATCACTCCCATAAAAGGATTTTTTCTAATTGTAATCACGTTGGTCAGTATGAGCATTTGAAATTTATTGTCTCTTCCATAGATATTAAGTTTTTTGAGCTAGTCGACCTGCATACCTATCTATTTTGTATCGACTCATTCTTCTTGATGCTCCAAAGTACATAGTGCATTTCTTTGCACATATCAAATGATTATAAGGTCTATTTGAGTCTCCATAAGCTCAACGGCTGGTCTTGTGCCGGTTGGCTAGACCAAACTTCATTGTTTCGAAACGTACTTTTCTACCTCCTACAAGCTTCTCCAAGTTTCTTTTAGCTATGTAGCAAGTGCTCTGAGCATAGACATTTCACCTACAAGGATGAAATTTTCCTCATAATGAGTGCCACATGTATGTGCATATCCTTTTGCTACCAATGGTGATTTATACCTACTTATGCTACCATCAACATTGTGCTTTAACTTGTAAACCCACTTGCAGCTTATGGGTTTCTTTCCTCATTGAAATGGAACCAGCTTCCATGTTTCATTTCCATAAAGTGCAGCCATCTCCTCATCCATAGCTCTGTCTCAATCTACGTTTCCGATTGTATCTTCAAAATAAGAAGGTTCAACATCTTGCATTACCTTGTTGATGTAGGCACAATGACAAGCCATGTAACTATCATACATCATTCACTGCATTGAGTTTTGCATCTTCCAATATCGTTTGATGCTTTTATGAAGTCTCAAGGCCATTCTCAAACCAATGAGGATCATTGTCTCTACACAAAGAGTTGCTCAGATGACAACTTGATACACTTGATACTTTATGTCGATGATATGTTGCCTACTTGGAAGTCCTCTTATGACTTGTCAATTATCAAAAAGAAGTTGAGTCAGACATTTGATATGAAGGATTTCGGGGATGCCAAACATATTCTTGGCATGTGCATTACTCATGATAGGCATAAAAGATGCATATACTTGTCTCAAAGTGAGTACATATCCCAAGTACTTCACAAGTTCAATATGTAGGGTGGAAAGGCATTGAGTACACCTTTACCCACATATGTAAAATTGACGAAGGATGATTGCCCCAAATCAGATGAGGAAAAGGAATTCATAAGCAAAAATCCTTATTAGTCTTCTTTTGGTAGTCTTATGTATGCTATGGTAGCTATGAGACCAGACATATCAATTACAATCCAACTTGTGAGTAGATATATGCCTTATCATGGCAAGAAGCATTGGGAAGCGATCAAGATGCTTTTAAGATTCTAAGTGGCACTAAAGAAAAGTGCCTATGCTTGGGTAGAGGGAAAGCATCCGTTATTGGTTATAGAGATTTTGATTATGATGGTCATGTAGACAACCGTAAGTTTACACCGGGGCACATTTTTCATTTTATATATATATATATATATATATATATATATATATATATATATATATACATGTATATATATATGTGTGTATATATGTATACATATAGATATATATGTATATATGTGTGTGTGTGTTTATCTGTTTGTCTATCTATCTATCTATCTATCTATCTATCTATCTATCTATCTATCTATCTATCTATCTATCTATCTATCTATCTATCTATCTATCTATCTATCTATCTATCTATCTATCTATCTATCTATCTATCTATCTATCTATGTACATATCATCTATCTATGTATCTATCTATCTATCTATCTATCTATCTATCTATCTATCTATCTATCTATCTATCTATCTATCTATCTATCTATCTATCTATCTATCTATCTATCTATCTATCTATCTATCTATCTATCTATCTATCTATCTATCTATCTATCTATCTATCTGTCTGTCTATCTATCTGTCTATCTATCTGTCTATCTATCTATCTGTCTATCTATCTGTCTATCTATCTGTCTATCTATCTGTCTATCTATCTGTCTATCTATCTGTCTATCTATCTGTCTATCTATCTGTCTATCTATCTGTCTATCTATCTGTCTACCTATCTGTCTATCTATCTGTCTACCGATCTGTCTATCTATCTATCTGTCTATCTATCTATCTGTCTATCTATCTATCTGTCTATCTATCTGTCTATCTATCTGTCTATCTCTCTGTCTATCTCTCTCTCTATCTCTCTATCTATCTATCTATCTATCTCTCTATCTATCTATCTATCTCTCTATCTGTCTATCTCTCTATCTCTCTATCTCTCTATGTCTCTATCTCTCTATCTCTCTATCTCTCTATCTCTCTATCTCTCTATCTCTCTATCTCTCTATCTCTCTATCTCTCTATCTCTCTATCTCTCTATCTCTCTATCTCTCTATCTCTCTATCTCTCTATCTCTCTATCTCTCTATCTCTCTATCTCTCTATCTCTCTATCTCTCTATCTCTCTATCTCTCTATCTCTCTATCTCTCTATCTGTCTCTCTATCTATCTCTCTATCTATCTCTCTATCTATCTCTCTATCTAATATCTATCTATATATCTATCTATCTGTCTATCTATCTATCTATCTATCTATCTATCTATCTATCTATCTATCTATCTATCTATCTATCTATCTATCTATCTATCTATCTATCTATCTATCTATCTATCTATGTATGTATCTATCTATCTATCTATCTATCTGTCTATTTGTCTATCTGTCTATCTATCTGTCTATCTATCTATCTATCGATCTATCTATCAATCAATCAATCTATCTATCTATCTATCTATCTATCTATCTATCTATCTATCTATCTTGTAAGACAATAGTTACACAATATAACACAGGAGCAGTAGTAGAGAAGAAAACATATATAGGAGAATCTTAACAATTTTCTACTAACAGCAAGTACAAAGATGATGGCGTTGTTCACCCGTCCGCTCTCAAGGTAGAGCTTAAGCTTGAAAACTCTAGATAGGGAGATACAAGGTAGATGTATACAAGCTCAATTGGATGTCTCAGGTAGTGCAATGTAGAAGTCATGTATATATAGGATCATGGGTGGCCTTCCGTGGATTGCTATATATGGGTGGTAGAGCGTGGGTGGCCACCACCCGCATAATTGCCATACATGGCTTAGGACGATTGAATCGACCTAACAAATATAAATGATTTATGACTTTTGCAATGAATATTCCATGGAATTTTCCCTTTACTATCATGTCACGGGCGCTGCCCCTTGACCCCCAGCAAGGGGCCCACTGGCCCCCTGGGACCCCACAGCCAGGGGTTGCTCACCATTGCCCGAAACCCCACAATTGGGGACCCTGGTAACTCCCTTTCCTTACAATACCTTAGATGGTCCAATATGACCTTCATCCAACATGCAAGTTGGGATTCCCATCAATTGGGTAATGCACACTTGGCATCTCCTCATAATGGGGGCCTTACAAAATGTGCATACAATCATGAGGGGTAGACATTGATCATATACTAACACCCCCCTCAATGTTTATGGATGATAAATCAAGCAGGTCTTGGTCCTTTGCCCATCTGTTGAAGATGCCTGTTGAGATGCTCTTTTCGAAGTGCTTTACTGAATATGTCACCAAAATTTACCTCTGTTGGGCGATATTCTAGCTCCACAATTTGATCTTCCTTGCCTCACGATCCCACACCATGTATGATTTAGAATCTTCATTATATCTTAGGAAGACACAATTTTTTCTTTTTGAATCCAACTTTGATCTTGTTGAATCAGGAATATGTGCATAATAGAAAAAGCAAAAAATTTTGAAATGCAAAACTGAAGGCTTTTTACCAGAATATGCTTCTTGAGGAGTCATCCTCTTTAGTGCTTTTGTGTAGCTTCGATTGAGGATGTAGACTATTGTATTGATTGCTTCTGCCCATAATGAATCAGGCATGTCTTGAGCCTTTAACATACAACGAGCCATTTCAACTACTGTCCTGTTCCTACACTCAACAATGCCATTTTGTTGTGTATGAGCTGTGGTAAGTTGCCTTTTCACACCATGCTCCTTACAGTAATTGTTGAATTTTGTTGACAAGAATTCACCTCCTCTATATATTTTGAATTTCTTCAGTTTCCTTCCTTATTCATTTTCCACATACTTATGCCACGTTTAAAATTTCTCAAAAGCATCAACCTTCTCTCGAATGAAATAAGCCCACATCTTTCTACTATAATCGTCGAGTAACAACAAAAAGTAGAAAGATCCTCCTAAAGCAGATGTAGACATTTTACCGCAGAGATCACCATGCACCAACTCTAGAGGAGGTTGAGATCGATTGCTCGTCTCTCTTGGAAATGCCTTTCGTTGTTTCTTGCCAATCATAAAAGTTTAACAAGGTTCCTGCAACTCTGAAAATACACGCAAATGAGCAACCATCCCTGTTCTTTGCATCTCCTTCAAAACTGCAAATCCAAGATGCCCAAATCGTTGGTGCCATAACTTGCTTACATCTTTATCATCTGTTGCAGTAAAGGCACTTAACTCGTACAAGTTATCATGTCTCATGCCTTTACCTACTACATTACTTGACGAATCCATGATTTCTGCACAACTCTTATTGAAGTGAACTTCAAGTCCACGATCTATTATTGCAGAAACTTACAAAAAATTTCTTTTAAGTGTAGGTATATAGAGAACATCAGATAAATTTTTGTCAACACTTGGAGAAGTGATAAAAGAGCTTGTTCCAGTTCCTTCCACTGGACAATTGGAGTCATTTCCCACAACTACAATGATGGATTCCCACAGAGGCACTAGGCAACTATACCAATCCTTTTTATTGTTCATATGGCGAGAAGCTCCACTATCTAAAATCCATGGTTCATCAACACGAGCTTGAGCAGATGAGCATACCTCTTCAGTAGCTACCCATAGTTCCAACTTTGTGTTGTTCGCAGACTCTTTGTTCCTCCACGATGATTTTACAGTCCCATTCCGTTCATCAGCTTGCTTCTTTCTGCAATCCTTGATGGCATGACCTTTCTTTTCACAATAGAAGCAGCTTCCTATTAACTTTTTCTTCTTTGGCTTCTTCTTTGATCCATCATAAGAGCTTTTACCTTTTGCATTCGCTGAGAATGCATCATCACTTGTACTTTGCCGATTCTTCAACCGCATCTCTTCTTCTAAAAGCATAGCACAAAACTCTTCAAATGTGAACGGAGTTGGTCTTACCTGAGTGTTAAGGGCTATTAGTAATCCATCATAATTTGGTGGAAGAACACGTACACATCTTCGAGCCAGCTCTTCTGGTGTTATAACAACACCAAGTCGAGCCAATTGATGTTGAAGATGTTTTATTCATTTGATAAAAGCTTCAGCCTTTTCACAATCAAAATGCTTTTCATTTGCCAACTGATTTTGTAAATTTTGTATCCTAGTGTGGTTCTTGGTCTCATATTGACGAGCCAATATGGCCCAAGCCTCACGTGCTTTAGTAGTATGCTTAACTAAAGTAAGCACGGAATCACTTACACGAGTGACAACTGCACATAATGCATCAACATTCTACCTCTTCCAACCTCGTAGAAGATCTAGATCTGGCTGAATCATCAATCTCAAATTTGCTGGATCTTCAACTCGTATAGGCTTTGGATCCAATCCCATCGGTCCCATGACAGTGTCAAGTAATTCATAGGAGTCCAAAATTGCAGAAATTTTGAACTTCCAGAGTGTATAGTTGGTTCCATCCAACTTCCCTTTAGTGAATGCAGGTGGTCGAATTCGAATAGGTGCAACATTAACATTAGCTGAAGCACCAAGAACAATGTTGGATGATGAAGCCATCATGTAATCACTCGAATAATCTACTTATATTTTAGTATGCTAGTAGGCTAAAATAGTGATACTTAAGCTATTCGAACCTTACGGCTCTGATACCATGTAAGACAATAGTTACGCAATATAACACAGGAGCAATAGCAAAGAAGATAACAAATATAGGAGAATCTCAACAATTTTCTACTAACAGCAAGTACAAAGATGATGGCGTTGTCCACCCGTGCGCTCTCAAGGTAGAGCTTAGATGGTGATCTAGACAACCCTAGATAAGGTACATGAGTTTTTTGATGTGTTTGCATGGGATTATCGGGATATGAAGGGGTTGGACCCGCGTATCTATCAACATAGGGTTATGCTGAAACCAGATGCTCGACCTATTAAATAACCAAGCTATAGGATGAATCCTAACTATGCAGCCCAGGTCAAAGCAGAATTGGATCAATTGCTGAAGGTTGGGTTTATTGTCCCTATCGAGTACACGGAGTGGATTTCCCCCATTGTGATAGTCCCTAAGAAGAATAAGCAATTACGGATATGTGTGGACTACCGGAAATTAAATGAAGCAACCGTACCTGATCCATTCCCTCTACCGTTTTTGGGCACCATGTTAGATGATGTGACAGGTCGCGAGATGTATTCCTTTTTGGATGGATATAGCGGTTATAATCAAGTACGAATGGAAGAATAGGACATTCCAAAGACAACATTTATAACCAATTGGGGCATTTATGCATGTACAGTGATGTGGTTTGGTCTGCAAAATGCTCCAAGTACGTTTCAGCATTGTATGCAGGAAATTTTCTCTCCTTATCTAACCACATTCATGAGAGTTTACCTGGATGAATTCTCCTTATTCGGTGATACTTCGACACATTTGTATCATTTACGGTGCTGTTTTTCAAAGTGTCGAGGATACTCTTTATGCTTAAACCCAAATAAATTGGTGTTCTCGGTCTCTTGTGGCAAGTTGCTAGGACACATGATCTCAAAACAGGGGATTTCAAGTTGATCGAGATAAGGTGAAGGTGCTCCCACGACACCCAAAGAAGTGATGCGCTTCTTGGGACAAATCCATTGGCATGGATGACGTTTATGGTGGCTTGCTCATCTGGCCACGCCACTCAATCGATTGATAATCAATACTCCCCATCAATTTGAATGGACTGAGGCATGTCAACTCTCTTTCGACCGATTGAAATCATTGTTAACGCAAGCTCCTATTTTAAAAGCACCAAATTGGGAATTGCCATTTCATGTCTTTGTGGATGCATCCGACATTGCAATTGGCAGCGTGCTGATGCATCAAAAGGACAAATGGTTCCATCTAGTGTATTATGCGAGCCGCAGATTGGCCCCGGTAGAGAGCAATCATTCAGTCACTGAACGTGAATGTCTCGGATTAGTGTATTCGGTGAAGAAATTCCAGCATCATTTACTGGGACGATGCTTCACTTTTCATGTCGATCATGCAGCCTTGGTGTACCTTGTTCACCAACAGCATTTGGGAGGAAGACTAGCAAGATGGGTCTTATTGCTCCAAGAGTTTGATTATTCAGTAGTACATCGACCAGGGTCCACACACACACTTGTTGATTTTCTATCTCGGTTGGATTCCGATGAACTCCTGGAAGGAGTTGAGGATACCACACCTGCTATCTATGCAACTGAGACTGGGCAGAATGATCAACAAGAATTACCGATAAAATCCTCCTATTATGACACTTTGATGCTTTTCTTCACCAGTGGATGTCCTCTTAGTATAACCTCTCCTGCTGCTCGCCGAAACTGGCTATGTATAGTTGACGATTCTGGTTAATTGTAGGGCAGTTATATTACATGGATCACTCGCGATTACTACTCAGATGTGTTCCACCATACGAAATTGCGTCAATAATCACAATGGCTCATTTGGCCCCAACTGGAGGGCATTTTGCGGTTGACCTGACCCACCGGAAGATTCTATAGAGTGGCTTATGGTGGCCTACTATGTACCGTGATGTGACCAAGTATATGCAATAGTGCGATGAATGTCAACGTTTCCGTCAACCTTTATAAAGACATCACTTCCCGATTCAACCCGTTTTGCCTCTCGAACCTTTCCATAAATGGGGTTCGGACTTTAGAGGGCCAATTACACCTCCTGTGATATTCACCAATAATAGATATATTCTTACATGCATAGATTATGCAACTAGATGGGCTGACGCTTGGGCCCTACAGTCAGCCAGAGCTGATGTGGTTGCTAAATGTTTGATGAAAGATATTTTTCCACGCTATGGTTTACCTTTGGCATTGTGACTGATCAAGGTACACACTTTGCAAACACATTAATGCAAGTGCTTACTTAAATCTTCTAGATTGTGCATAAGTTCAGTTCTACCTACTATCCACGAGCGAATGGACTCGTTGAGAGCACCAATAAATCTCTGTTGAACATCTTACAGAAACTGGTATTCGATTGCCCGAAGAGATGGGATCAATTCTTACCTGCCGTATTATGGGCTTACCGTACAACATATAAAGTTGTGACCGGAACAACTCCCTTCAAGTTGGCTTATGTTTTGGAGGTGATTGCTCCTATGGAACTAGTGGTTCCTAGTCTGCGGGTGGCATTAGAGCAGAAATTACTACCAGTAGAATCATTTCCTTTCAGATTGGAGGCTTTATGGTCTTTGGATGAACAACACCTTGAGAGTTTTCTGGTGTCACAGGAAGTTCAGTTTAGACAAACAAGAACTCACGATCATTTTCTTAAAACCCCCATGTTTACCATCGACCAATTAGTAATCTTTTATAATGCTAAGTCTAACCGATCCGCTGGAAAGTTTAAATTGTGATGGTTCGGTCCATTCCGCTTTGCCGAACAAGTGGGACCCGCAACTTTTTGGTTATCCACCCTCAATGGTACCCTCCTTCCTAAAGCCATTAATGGATCGAAGCTTCATCCTTATTATCCACCACCTTCCTCCCCATGAGATGTGATCTGTATTTTTCCTCATTTTTCTCACTGATCTACCTCGACGTTCCTGTCCTCTATGTAATTCTGGTTGACCGTTTGATCGTAATCTTTTAAGTTTTCTTAATTAAACATGATTAGTAGCCGCCTTCGGTGTCTCCGCTTCTGTCAATCCGTGCACGTCGCCATTATACCTGTATATTTCCAACACTGTGTGATGATTAGGTTTCTTTTCATATGATTCTTCCAGGTTTCTACTTAATCTCATGCTTCACACTGTTATTCGCTATTGTGACCCTGTGTGCTTGCACCCTTTGTATTCCTTGTGCTATTGTGTGTTTCTGTTTGAGCTATGGAAGCCCTGGAAATATATTGTCACCTTCAGCGCTGGTCTTGCTCCGGATATGAGGGAGTACCTGCATGATCGCGGTCTCTTGGCCTTCGCTGAATTGCCTTGGCATTTAGTGGAGTGTCACCCCTTCTGTGCGCAGATCATCTCTGCCATAGCTGCCACGCCTACCACCAAACAATGCTGGCCACTCACTTGTTTGAACCCTCGCATCATTGTTACACTGAGCACAGTCGCTGAGGGATTTTGCCTCCCTCAGGAGGGGTTGGTTGATGGCCCTCTCCTTCCTATGGCGACCATGAAAGAACTCTTCCCTCGGCACTCGTCTAACGAGTTTGCCATTTTGTGTTGTCCTGAATCGGAACGCACAACTCTTCAATTCTTAGTCGGTGCCTTGAACTTGCAAAATGCACGCACAGCATCTCCCGTCCTTTCTACTCGATGATTGATATTGCATCACGAGAGGGAGTCAATTTCACTTCTTTATTTTTCCCGTGCATTCACCACGAATGCCAAGCAATTACCAAACAACTAGCAAAGAATGAGATTCCTCGAACTCGATTGCCACACTTTCTCACTCTTCTTCTTCCAGTGATTCAATCAGAGCAACCACCCCTCGGAAACACTCTGCTCTTACATGAAGAATCTACACAGATGCTGGAGGATAATGACGATGAAGATCTTCTCCATTTCTTCCAGTGCAAGTGTCGTCACATTAGCCCCTCTCAAAGCCAAGTGCAGGAGTCAACCTCTGTTGAAGAGGTTGAAATTTTTCATGACACAGTCACAACCTTATAGGTAGTATCTGCATCTTCTTCTCGTAGTAAGCAACATGATCCAGATGTTATTATGGAAGATGTAGCGGACCTTTCACAACGGGATGAAACAACACAACTGGATGCTGAGACTGTGAAGGAGGCAGTGGAAGATAACATTGTCATTGTTTATTAGCCATCGCCCTCAGCATTAGTAGATGCTCAAGCAGACATGGCCAAGCAACTGCACGATGCTGCAGAGGCAGTCACCGAAGTTGCCACTATTGCATCTTCGCCTCAAAACGAAACAGGCATCGTCCTAGTGCCGACAACTCTTCTTCCCCTTCCTCCTCCACCACACTTCTTGCTGCTGCCGATGCTTCTCCCTCCTTGCCTCCAACTGCCATTTGTGAGTCTTCGTCCAAAATTTTATCTTCACCCGACTACTCTCCACCCTCATCTCCACATCTCTTGTCTTCTCAACCATCGCAGACTGTAACTTCTCTATCCACCTCGGTTATGTTCGCCAAATTGGCATCCATGGGCCAGATGTTAATTCAATTATCTCAGCAATTGCCTCTTCAATTGAAGATGGCAACACAGACCATTCAATGTAGAGCAAAGTCGATCTTCTGGAAGCTGATATTGCACCCCCTCCAAGAAGAATTACTCAAAGCTAAAATTGATATTCACTCTCTGCATACCCAAATCCAGCGACTGCAAGATCAATTGATAGAAAAGGATTCTATTATTGCTAGTCAAGATGCAGAGATTAAGGGACTGAAGCAAGAGGTTGCAGATAAACATGATGCTATGACTGCATTAGGCAACGAGATTCATGGTACTAGAGATAAACTCAGTATACTCGAAGAAGCTTCACAGTCACTCGCCGCCAATGTCCTTAACTTTGAAGCCATATTACATAAAGTGATTGAGCAGCTGTTCCAACAGGATCAAGAACTTTCTTCCAAGATTTCCAAGACTCTTCATTTAAAGAAGGAAGTCGCAGCCATTCAAAAAGAGAGAGAAAATTTTTACAAGACCATGCAATTTCAATCTCAGGAACTCGACCGTAGGGAAAAGAAACTGGGCATTCAAGCTGACAGGTTGTCAAGAATTGATGCAGGGGTCGCCGAGATGAAATTGCACAGAGACGTTGCTCTTGCAAATGAGTTCTATTTACAAGAAGCATTTTTGCAGACACAGGCTGAGTCCCTTATTAGTCAGGTCATAGCTGCCTGTTCGGTTCGGACTGATGCACAACTTATTGAATCGGACATTTTGCGGACTATACTAGAGTCTTTAAAACAGAAGATCACCTGCACCTTCAAATTAGCCCGCTCTATGTATGTACATGGTATCATAGATGAACCCTGAATTTTGTAATTACATTTTGGGTTCGAGTCCACCGTGCATGCTAGTGTGAGCCGCCGGAATGCAATATGAAAAGTCGCACGCATACCGAAAGGGCATAGCGCAATAGTTGTACCTTTTGATTAATAAAGGAAGCGTGCATGAATAGAGGGCATGTGTCGCCGGACTGTGGTCTGGGTGAATGCCTGAAGTGGAGCAGCATGTGTATTCTTCATATATGTGTATTCTTCATATATGTCTATTCTTCATATATGTGTATTCTTCATATTCTGTTTATTCTGTTGCCTGTCTTTCTGCTAATTGAGTTCCGTGATTAATTACGTCATTGATAAAGTATTAAGTGATCGACATTGCGGTGAACCGACGAAGTGCGTGTTTATGTGTATGGCGGTGAAGAATATTATAATGAGCAGTTAACTAGCTTGTGTTGAAGCAACGCAGACAGACAGTAGTTGCATGTAATATAATTCAACGCGTTAAGTCTGTGAAGTAGTTCATATACCTGAATCTGTAGAATTTGGGAAAATACAAATAGGGCCTCTGTTTTACAGACCCCTAACCATCCCAAGAAGCCAGTATCGATAACAGATTAAAGAATAAAGTTTAACAAGCCCTTGAGCTTATGG
Source organism: Ceratopteris richardii (assembly GCA_020310875.1). Lineage (NCBI taxonomy): Eukaryota > Viridiplantae > Streptophyta > Polypodiopsida > Polypodiales > Pteridaceae > Ceratopteris > Ceratopteris richardii. The sequence continues at coordinate 69,598,294 of CM035427.1, read as the reverse complement.
AGACTCAAATAGACCTTATAAGCATGTGATAAGTGCAAAGAAACACACTATGTACTTTGGAGCATCAAAGAGAATGAGTCGATACAAAACAGATAGGTTCGCGGGTTGACTAGTTAAAAAAACTTACTATCTATGGAAGAGACAATGAACTTCAAATGCCCATAGCAACCAACGTGATTACAATTAGAAAAAGTCCATTTATGGGAGTGATACACATAGGGTCGAGTGTATAGAATGCACAAATGTATAAGGAATAAGTAGAATATGCTATAGGAATGAATGAGACATTCACCGATGGTACTTCCTATTTTTCAGGAATATGTAGAGATTGACCCCGAGATAGAAAAACTCAGATTTCTCCAAATCTACTAAACCCAATGCTATGAACATTTATAGGCATAAACTAGACACTAAAAGCTTTCTAATGAGCTATGTTTCACTCAGTTTGGAGCTCTGGAGAGAGAGCAGCAGCCTCTGCAAGATTACTGTTGGCGAAGAAGATGATGCGGAGAATTGAAGGAGTAAGACAATGATGATCACAATTGTATGTATATTGCTTCCATGTAATGTACAAGTGATTTAAAGTCTTTATATAGACTCTAAGAGTGTTCCACAACTTCTACAAGTGAATTTTGAATTCAAATCAAGGTGAGAATGGTTGTCGGAGGGAATCAATTCACTTTCCTACAATCTAGGAAAAGTGAAGACCTAGTTTGATCTACTTTTAGGTGATTGATTGCTTGATTGAATGCAACTTCAACCACCACAAATTTGTGGGATTTGGGCTTTATCTTTCTACCTTTACACGTGTAAAGCTCAAGGCTTTTACAATGGTAAATGAACCATCAAAAATCTTTCAAAAAAAAAACACAATAAATGAGCATAAGAAAAAGAACTCTCCAACGGATATTCTTTCGACACGATAGCCTTTGATGTAGATCAAATCCACCTCAAGCATAGTGTAAGCTTGATGTTCCAACAACTCCCCCTCAAGCTAAAGTATGCTTGATGTGCTTGGTTCTCGCATGGAAAATAGGATTTGCTGTTAGATGCATGGAACTTACATTATCTCCAAATATGTGAGGTTGGAACTCACAAGTCCCAAATCTATATACAATGCTTTTAACCATATTGCCTCTTGAGTTGCTATGGTCAAGCCTCTATACTCTGCTTCAGTTGAGGATAAAGCAACTGTTGGTTCCTTCTTGTCTTGCTCCTTCAATTTTCTGCATCTTCTTCTTCGCCAAGAGTAATATTGCAGAGGCTGCTGCTCTCTCTACAGAGCTCCAAATTCAGCGTGAGATGGCTCATTGGAAAGGTATTAGTGTCTACTTTATTATTTAAAATTTTCATATTGGGTTCAGTAGATTGAGAGAAATCATAGTTTTTGTCTTCGGGTCAATCTTTGCATATTCCTAAAAAATAGGAAGTATCACCGGTGAATGTTTGATTCATTCCTATATCATATTTTGGTTATTCCTTATACTTTTGTGCATTATATACACTCAACCCTATTTGTATCACTCCCATAAAAGGATTTTTTCTAATTGTAATTATGCTGGTTGCTATGAGCATTTGAAGTTCATTGTCTCTTCCATAGATAGTAAATTTTTTGAGCTATTCAAGCCACAAACCTATATGTTTTGTATCGAATAATTCTCCTTGATGCTACAAAATACATAGTGCATTTCTTTGCACTTATCACATGCCTATAAGGTCTATTTGAGTCTCCATAAGCTCAAGGGCTGGTCTTGTGCCGGTTGGCTAGACCGAACTTCATCACTTCAAAACGTACTTTTCTATCTCCTACAAGCTTCTCCAAGTTCTTTTAGTGGTATCAGAGCTAGATCAAGATGGGTGACAGCTTTCCCTCAATGATCGAGAAGCTTGGTTGACATAATTACGTGGATTGTCTCTTTACTTTTGAAGTAGGAGAAACTAGGAACATAGCTCTATTCAACTTTGGGTCTCAAACCTTAAGTGAGCTTGAAATATGGCGACTTGCTCATGTGAATGAAAGAACCTTGAAGGATATATGCAGGGATCAAAGTGTTTTAGGACTGCCGAACATATCAAAGCAACACATGATCAACATGTGTGATGCATGTCAGATTGGGATGGCACAAAGACAACGATTCAACCACAAAGGATACATACACAACAACGTATTGGACTTAGCACATATAGATGTATGGGGACCAAGTCAAGAACCTTCATTGGTAGGATCAAAGTATTATGTCTCATTTATTGACGACCATAGGAGATGGACTTTTCTATACTTTATCAAGAGTAAGAATGAAGTGTTTGATTGCTTCAAGAAGTATCTCGCACATGTAGAGAATCATACAGGTAGATCACTCAAGAAGCTCAGATTTGATGGAGGGGGAGAATACTTCTCCAAAGAGTTTGATGAGTTATGGCAGGATAAAGGTATCGAAAGGGAAGTGACTACCAGGTACTCTCCTTAACTAAATGGAATCACCGAGAGGAGAAACAAGACATTGGTTGGATCAGCCCGAACAATGCTTGAAGAGAAGAAGTTGCCACATTATCTATGGGCAGAAGCTATTTCAACTGTTGTGTACCTTGTCAATAGAATACCATCCAAATAACTTCAAGGTATGACTTCTTTATGAAGCATGGTATGGAAGAAAACCTAGTCTTGGACATTGCAAGGTTTTTGGTTGTTTAGCTTATGTTTATGTACCATCACAAATAAGAGGTAAGGTAGATGAAAGGGAAACAAAAGCAGTGTTTATTGGATACGATTCAACTCAGATGGGTTACAGGTTCTATAATCCTTCAACCAAGCAATTCACTACAAGTAGAGATGTTGTGTTTGAAGAACAAAGGTCTTGGTATGATGAAGACAGACAAAAGGTAACTCTACCATATAATCTTGATTTTGATTCTCATCAATTAGGAAGCAAGCATGATACATAGGTTTAGGATCCAAGAAATGATATAGACGATGACCAAGATGAAAGAAAAAAGGATTACAAGCTATGGAAGTCAAGAGGCAAAGCAAAGATGCAAGAGGTTGGAGAATGCTCCAAACAAGCACCTAGAAGATCAACAAGAGAGAAGAAACAACCAGAAAGGTATGGATATGATTCCACATTTGTTACAAAGCATTCAATCTACTTGGCTAAAGACTCTATTTCAAAGGAACCCTCAACATATGAAGAGGCAAAGGGAAACCCTAATTGGGAAAAGGCCATGAAAGAAGAAATAGATGCATTGAAGGAGATGGACACTTGGGATTTGGTTCCAATGTCATCAATCAAAAGGTAATTGGTTGTAGATGGGTATATAAAGTTAAAAGAAATTCAGATGGATCAGTTTGCAAGTACAAGGCAAGATTAGTTGCCAAAGGATGCTCACAAACTCATGGTATAGACTATGAGGAAACATTCTCACCAGTTGCAAAGATGACTACAATCAGAACATTGATAAGTGTACCTTCTGCAAGGAATTAGAGACTCCTCCAACTTAATGTGAAAAATACATTCTTGAATGGTTGGATAAGTGAAGAGGTATACATGTCACAACCACCAAGTTTTGAAAACCCTAATCATCCATCTTATGTTTTGTAGACTTAAGAAAGCATTGTATGGATTGAAACAAGCTCCTAGAGCAAGGAATTATAGGTTGGTTACATACCTTCAAGATCAAGGGTTCAGACCAAGCAACTCAGATCCTTCTCTATTCATCAAAAGGGATCATGATGAGGTTATCTATCTGTGTATATGTAGATGATATTATTGTGACATGTGATGATCTAAATGGCATTCAAATGATCAAGAGACACATGCAAGAGGAGTTCAAAATCAGTGACCTAGGTGAGCTCACATATTTCCTAGGTATGCAGGTGATATACATAGATGAAGGAATGTATTTGACTCAAAGAAGATACATTCAGGATCTACTTCTCAAGTTCAAAATGGAGAACACTAAACCTGCAGATAGACCTTTGGAGATGAATCTTAAACTTAGTGTTTATGAAGGTGAGAAAATTGAAGACATTAAAGAGTATCAAAGCTTGGTGGGTAGCTTGATATATGCTACTCATACAAGGGTAGACATCTCATATAGTGTGGGAGTGCTTAGTCAGTTCATGCACTCACGTAGAAGACCACACATGGATGCGGCTAAGAGAGTACTTAAGTATCTAAAAGGTACAATCAATGAAGGTATATTCTATCCTTACTCTTCGGATTTGGATATCAAAATCTATTTAGATGCAGATTGAGAAGGAGCTAAGGATGATAGAAGAAGTACTTCTGGTTACTTAGCATTTGCAGGTTCAAAGCTAGTGTCATGGAGTTCCAAGAAGCAACCAATAGTTGATTTATCCTCGACTGAAGCAGAGCACAGAGGTTTGGCCATAGCAACTCAAGCAATATGGTTAAAGGCATTGTATATATATTTGGGACTTGTGAGTTCCAAACCTCACATATTTGGAGATAATGTAAGTTCCATGCATCTAGAAGTATACCCTATTTTCCATGCAAGAACCAAACACATAGAGGTGCATTACCACTTCATCAGGGAGAACTAGCTCATGGCAAAGGAGATTGACATTTCTTTTGTTCCTACTGAACATCAAGTAGCAGATATGATGACGAAGGCACTTGATGGAATAAAGCTTTGTAGATTCAAAGCTATGGCAGGTGTTCAACCTATCAGAGAATGAAGAATCAAGCATACTTTAGCTTGAGGCGGAGCTATTGGAACATGAAGCTTATACTATGCTTGAGGTGGATTTGATCTACATCAAAGGCTATCGCATTGAAAGAATATTCGTTGGAGAGTTCTTTTTCTTATGCTCACTTAGTGTATGTTTTAAAAAAGATTTTTCATGGATCTTTTACCATTCTAAAGCCTTGAGCTTTACACATGTAGAGGTAGCAGGATAGAGCCCAAATCCCACGAATTTGTGGTGGTTGAGTTGCATTCAATCAAGCAATCAATCACCTAAAAGTAGATCAAACTAGATCTTCACTTTTCTTAGATTGTAGGAAAGTGAATTGATTCCCTCCAACAATCATTCCCACCTTCATTTGAATTCAAAATCCACTTATAGAAGTCCTCGAACACTTCTAGAGTCTATATAAAGACTTTAAATCACTTGTACAATACATGGAAGCAATATACATACACTTGTGACCATCATTGTCTTGCTCCTTCAACTTTCTGCATCATCTTCTTCGCCAACAGTAATCTTACAGAGGCTGCTGCTCTCTCTACAGAGCTTCAATTTGAGTGCAAGATGGGTCACTATAACGCTATTAGTGTCTAGCTAATGCTTATAAATTTTCATAGAATTTGGTTTAGTAGATTGGGTGAAATCTGAGTTTTTCTATCTCGGGGTCAATCTCTACATATCCTAAAAAATAGGAACTACCAGTGGTGAATGTTTGATTCGTTCCTATAGCATATTTTTCTTATTCCTTATAATTTTGTGGATTCCATACACTCAAACCTATTTGTATCACTCTCATAAAAGGATTTTTTCTAATTGTAATCACGCTGGTCAGTATGAGCATTTGAAATTTATTGTCTCTTCCATAGATAGTAAGTTTTTTGAGCTAGTCGACCTGCATACCTATCTATTTTGTATCGACTCATTCTCCTTGATGCTCCAAAGTACATAGTGCATTTCTTTGCCATATCAAATGATTATAAGGTCTATTTGAGTCTCCATAAGCTCAAGGGATGGTCTTGTGCCGGTTGGCTAGACCAAACTTCATTGTTTCGAAATGTACTTTTCTACCTCCTACAAGCTTCTCCAAGTTTCTTTCAGCTATGTAGCAAGTGCTATGAGCATAGACATTTCAGCTACAAGCATGAAATTTTCCTCATAATGAGTGCCACATGTATGTGCATATCCTTTTGCTACCAATGGTGCTTTATACCTACTTATGCTACCATCAACATTGAGCTTTAACTTGTAAACCCACTTGCAGCTTATGGGTTTCTTTCCTCATGGAAATGGAACCAGCTTCCATGTTTCATATCCATAAAGTGCAGCCATCTCCTCATCCATAGCTCTCTCCCAATCTACGTTTCTGATTGTATCTTCAAAATAAGAAGGTTCAACATCTTGCATTACCTTGTTGATGTAGGCACAATGACAAGCCATGTAACTATCATACATCATTCACTGTATTGAGTTTTGCATCTTCCAATATCATTTGATGCTTTTATGAAGTCTCAAGGCCATTCTCAAACCAATGAGGATCATTGTCTCTACACAAAGAGTTGCTCAGATGACAACTTGATACACTTGATACTTTATGTCGATGATATGTTGACTACTTGGAAGAATTTCGGGGATGAAGAATTTCGGGGATGCCAAACATATTCTTGGCATGTGCATTACTCATGATAGGCATAAAAGATGCATATACTTGTCTCAAAGTGAGTACATATCCCAAGTACTTCACAAGTTAAATATGTAGGGTGGAAAGGCATTGAGTACACCTTTACCCACATATGTAAAATTCACGAAGGATGATTTCCCCGAATCAGATGAGGAAAAGGAATTCATAAGGAAAAATCCTTATTAGTTTGCTTTTGGTAGTCTTATGTATGCTATGGTAGCAATGAGACCAGACATATCAATTACAATCGAACTTGTGAGTAGGTATATGTCTTATCATGGCAAGAAGCATTGGGAAGCGATCAAGATGCTTTTAAGATTCTAAGTGGCACTAAAGAAAAGTGCCTATGCTTGGGTAGAGGGAAAGCATCCGTTATTGGTTATAGAGATTTTGATTATGATGGTCATGTAGACAATTGTAAGTCTACACCAGGGTACATTTGTGTGTGTGTGTGTGTCTGTTTATCCATTTGTCTATCTATCTATCTATCTATCTATCTATCTATCTATCTATCTATCTATCTATCTATCTATCTATCTATCTATGTACATATCGTCTATGTATGTATGTATGTATGTATGTATGTATGTATGTATGTATCTATCTATCTATCTATCTATCTATCTATCTATCTATCTGTCTGTCTGTCTATCTATCTGTCTATCTATCTATCTGTCTATCTATCTGTCTATCTATCTGTCTATCTCTCTATCTATCTCTCTATCTATCTGTCTATCTATCTATCTATCTATCTATCTATCTATCTATCTATCTATCTATCCTCATCTCTCTATCTCTCTATCTCTCTATCTCTCTATCTCTCTATCTCTCTATCTCTCTATCTCTCTATCTCTCTATCTCTCTATCTCTCTATCTCTCTATCTCTCTATCTCTCTATCTCTCTATCTCTCTATCTCTCTATCTAACTATCTCTCTATCTCTCTATCTATCTCTCTATCTATCTCTCTATCTATCTATCTCTCTATCTATCTCTCTATCTATCTATCTAATATCTATCTATCTACCTATCTATCTATCTATCTATCTATCTATCTATCTATCTATCTATCTATCTATGTATCTATCTATCTATCTATCTATCTATCTATCTATCTATCTATCTATCTATCTATCTATCTATCTATCTGTCTGTCTATTTGTCTATCTCTCTATCTATCTGTCTATCTATCTATCTATCGATCTATCTATCAATCTATCAATCAATCAATCAATCAATCAATCAATCAATCAATCAATCTATCTATCTATCTATCTATCTATCTATCTATCTATCTATCTATCTATCTTGTAAGACAATAGTTACACAATATAACATAGGAGCAGTAGTAGAGAAGAAAACATATATAGGAGAATCTCAACAATTTTCTACTAACAACAAGTACAAAGATGATGGCGTTGTCCACCCTTCCGCTCTCAAGGTAGAGCTTAAATGGCGATCTAGAAAACTCTAGATAGGGAGATACAAGGTAGAGGTATACTAGCTCAATTGGATGTCTCAGGTAGTGCAATGTAGAAGTCATGTATATATAGGATCATGGGTGGCCTTCCATGGATTGCTATATATGGGCGGTAGAGCGTGGGTGGCCACCACCCGCATAATTGCCATACATGGCTTAGGCTGATTGAATCGACGTAACAAATATAAATGATTTCTGACTTCGACAGGGAATATTCCATGGAATTTTCCCTTTACTATCACGTGAGGGGCGCTACCCCTGGACCCCCACCAGGGGACCCACTGGCCCCTTGGGACCCCACAGCCAGGGGCTGCTCACCATTGCCCGAGACCCCACAATTGGGGACCCTGGTAACTCCCTTTCCGGTCAATACCTTAGATGGTCCAATATGACCTTCATCAAACATGCAAGTTGGGATTCCTATCAATTGGGTAATGCACACTTGGCGTCTCCTCATAATGGGGGCCTTACAAAATGTGCATACAATCATGAGGGGTAGACATTGATCATATACTAACACCCCCCTCAATGTTTATGGATGATAAATCAAGCAGGTCTTGGTCCTTTGCCCATCTGTTGAAGATGCCTGTTGATCTGCTCTTTTCCAAGTGCTTTACTGAATATGTCAACAAAATTTACCTCTGTTGGGCGATATTCTAGCTCCACAATTTGATCTTCAATTAGCTCACAAATGTAATGTACTGTACTTCTATCTACTTGGTGCAAACATGAAATACTGGGTTCTTTGCAATAGCCATACAACTTTGATTATCACACTTTAGTACAACCACCATATTTGATGGAAAGCCTAGTTTTGCAAGAATTCTCCTTAACCAGACTGCCTCACAAGAAGAAAAACAAGTTGCTTTGTACTCTGCTTAACTAGAGGAGAGTGCGAGAGTTGGTTGCTTCCTACTTACCCAAGAAAATATTTTTGAAGCAAGTGAGAAACAATATCCAAAAACGGATTTTCTAGAATCCCAATCTCTAGCCCAATCTGAATCACAATATCCTTGAAGTGTATCACCTGTGGTATAAAAAATACCAAAATCCAAGGTTCCTACAATGTACCTTAGAATTCGCATTCCAGCATTCCAGTGACTCTCCTTAGGTTTGTTGGAAAACCTGCTTAACACTCCAACAACATAGCAAATGTCTGGTCTAGTGTTGCACAGAAAAATAAGACTTCCAACAAGCTTCCTATACTTCTTAGCATCTACATCAGGCATGTTAGCTTATGATTTACCTCCATAGGTGTGCTAGTTGGTTTGCAGTCCATCTTCCAAATGCCTTGAGAACTTCTTTGGAATATTTTTGTCGTAAGATGAAAATGCCATTCTTCCTTTACTATACTTCAATTCCCAGAAAAAAATGGAGTAGACCTAAGTCTGTCATTTCAAACTCAGTTCCCAAGCTGATCCGAGTTTGATTGATGAGTTCTTGATGATCTCCTGTAATGATCAAATCATCTACATATACAATGACAACAACTAGCTTGCTATCCCTTTTTGTTACTGTTATAAATTATGGAATATGTTGAATAATGCATTGTTGGAGTGTTAATTTATTAATGTACTAATGTGTTTTTGGTGTTTTTGATATAGTAGTTGAAGGTTCGTGAGGGCGTGAAAGCATGAAAGGGCAGACATCAATAATCTGACTTTAGAGCGGACATCAATAAATCCAATTTATAATTTAGTTTGTAAATAAATCCGCATAGAAGGTTCACTCCATCTACAACAACCACGTCAACGACCATTTTTTGTTAAACCAAATCTTCCCATGAAACATAATTTTAATGCCCCATCTTACCTTAGTTTTCCTTGTCCACCGCAATCCAATTACTCAACTGCACCTGTTGCTTCATCTCTCCAACCTACCAAACCACCTACCCTACAAACTTCAACGATGGATGCCCAACAGAAGCGACCATGAATCACCTGCTGGAATTGTGATAAACCTGGATATACAAAAATGAAGTGCCGATTGTGACCTCTTAACATGAAACCTGCTGCAGCTCAATTACATAACATGGAGGCCCATAATGAAGAAATTCCTCCTCTTACTTTTTACGAATGATGAATAACATTTTTCTTGATTTCCAAGCTTTTGTTCTTGTATTTTTTGACGATATACTTGTTTATAGTAAGAATGATAGTGAGCATGAGAAGCATCTTAAAACATTTTTTCATTTACTACGAGAGAACACACTCTACGCTAATTCTGAAAAGAGTTACTTCTTTCAACATCAGCTAGAATATCTAGGACATATTATTTCAAGTGAAGGTGTGCATGTGGATCCAAAAAAGATTGAAGTTATAGTAGAATGACCTACACCACAATCAGTCAATGACGTTCGTTCTTTTCTTGGGTTGGCTAGTTTCTATAGGAAGTTTGTTCGAAATTTTTGTTATTTAGCATTGCCCCTTCCCTTGTTATTGAAAAAGAAAATAAAATTTGCATGGGGACTTACCCAACAAAAATCCTTTGAAAAAATCAAACATGACATGCTATTAAGCATTTATTAAATCAGCCCTTAATCTCTGATCGCCATCTTAAATGGGCATCATTCATTCAAAATTTCCAACGCATGATCCAATATCAGCCTGGTAAAGCTAATGTTGTAGCTGATGCTCTTAGCCAATTTCCTTCACATTCTGTTGTTTTGCATAATATTTTTGCCATCCAAATACATTCTTTTCAAGAAATGGTTTCCACTTATGCATCTGATTTGTATTTTTCACGTGCATGTCATGACTTCAACAATGGTGCATCTTTATCTCATGAACATTATACATTTCATAATGGTTTTCTTTATTTTCAACATAGATTATGCATAACTCAAGCTTTTAAAGATTTTTTCATCAAAGAAATGCATGAACTATCTTACATGGGACATAGAGGCATACAAAGCACCATTTCTGCCTGCAAAGATTTCTTCTTTTGGCCACACATGGAAAAATATATTGCACATTATGTTTCTCAATGCATTGTATGTGAGCGTGTAAAACGTCATCATGGTGAACCATTTGGATTATTAATGCCACTTCCCATTCCGAACGAACCATGAGAATAGATTTCTATGGATTTTATCACAGGTCTTCCCATCACTTCATCACAAAATGATATGATTTGGACAATAGTTGATAGGTTTAGTAAATATGCATATTTCATTCCATGGAGAAAAACTTTGTCTGCATCTCAAGCTGCAAAATTATTTATTAAATGCATTTTCCCACATCATGGATTTCCTAAAGTAATGTTATCTGATCGTGATGTTAGATTTTGTAATCATTTTTGGGTTGCCTTATTTCAACATTTTGGTTCTAAAATAAATTTTAGCTCTGCATTTCATCCTGAAAGTAATGGAAAAAGTGAAACTAGAAATAGTACTATACTTGATTTATTGCGTTGTTATTCATTAGATAGTCCCACTAATTGGGATGAAAAATTGCCATTGCTTCAATTTGCTTATAATAACACCACACACACCACTACTGGTTGTGCACCTTTTGAAATTGTTTATGGTAAAAAGCTTCCCACTCCCATGTCACTCACCCAAACCAACATTCTGATGGCTGATTCTATTGCTCAAGATCACATTTCTATACTTCACAATGTTCACGAGCACATTAGGAAAAGCCAAGAGCGCTACACATGTAATATCAATACAAAATGATTAGCTGAGGAATTCAAGGAAAATGATCTTGTGTGGTTGCGTATCATTAAAAGATGTCTCAAAAATATTTTACAGCATCCTAAAATTAAACTTGCACCACGCTATTATGGACTGTTTCGCATTATAGAAAAAATTAATGATAATTCATTTAGATTAGATATACCATCTCATTGGAATATACATAACTCTTTTCATATTAGTTTACTTAAACCATTTAAAGGAACTTTACCACTCACTCCACTTCTTGATGATCCTCCTTTGATTGAAGAACAATTTGAAATCTTGGTTCCTGAGAAAATAATTGATCATGATGTCATTACTACACGCACATGTACTCAGTACCATTGATATTTGGTTAAGTAAAAAAATCACTCTATTGAAGAATGTCAATGTATACATAAAACACAATTAAAACCTCATTATGACCACTTAATTTCTGCATATCATACACAAACAGATTAATGTAATTCCTACATGAACATTTCCATGCATGTTTTTTTTAGCATGGAACATGCTTATTTTCATTCAGTGATGGAACATGTGACTGGCCATCCATGTTTATTTTACTTTATCAACTGAGGTCAATTGCTTTTTCAACTGAGGGTCATGTTATAACTTATGGAATATGTTGAATAATGCATTGTTGGAGTGTTAATTTATTAATGTATTAATGTGTTTTTGGTGTTTTTGATATAGCAGCTGAAGGTTCATGAGGGCATAAAAAAAGCGTGAAAGGGCGGACATCAATAATCCGACTTTCGGGCGGACATCAATAAATTCGATTTATAATTTAGTTTGTATATAAATCCGCGTAGAAGGTTCTATGTTAGAAATAGTTAGAAAAATAGTGGTTAGAATAAGGGTCATTGTAGACCACAATTTTTGATATTAAAAGAAAATGCTTTCTACTAAAGTCACCAACTTTTAGTTTCACGCATGCTTTTTGAAGCCGCTCTCATGTAACCACTCTTTTCGATGTAATACTATAAATACATGCACTCTCTGGACTGTCGAAAAAAGTGCATGGGGGGAGATTGCACCCAATATTGTGTTTGGTCTCGTCTCTTGACATCTCTATTTTTTTGTGTGTTTTCTATGTTTGCAACCTCTGTGCGCGTGTGCAAGATCCTCATAATAGTTACATACAATCTAGCATTAGAAGTACTTCTTTCAAAACCCATATTTTTGAAAAAATTATCTATCCGTTGGTACCATGCCCGTGGAGCTTGCTTAAGTCCATACAAAGCTTTCTTCAACCTGCAAACTTTATTTTCTGAATTGGGAACCTCAAAACCTGGTGGTTGAGATACATATACCTCCTCCTTGAGGTGACCATTCAAAAATGAAGATTTGACATCCATATGGAAAATAGGCCAGGCCTTTTGTGCAACTACTGCAAGTACTATCCGAATAGTTGTCATGCATGCTGTTGGTGCAAAAGTTTCTTGAACATCAAATCCTTCGATATGTGAAAAACCCTGTGCAACTAATCTTGCCTTATACTTTTCTAATGTTCCATCTGCTTTATACTTAGCTTTCCAAATCCATTTAGTACCTATTACCTTCTTCTTTGGTGGCAAGTCAACTAGATCCCATGTATCTTTCTGAGTATACTATCATACTCTGACTGCATTGCCACTCTCCAACCTGGATCATCAAGGGCTTCTTCAATGGTGGTAGGTTCCTTTATCGAGTCCATGATATCTGCCATTAGAGCCATGTTAACAATGTGTTCTGAGGCTCTTCTTTGCTCCTCTATTCTCTTTGATCTTTGTAATCCATCCGAGCATGATTCTGGTACATCTACATGTGGATTGTGATCATCAAAGAGCTGTTGTGCCCACTTTAGTAGTGGCTTACGCTGTGCAGCTACATCTTGTTGGCTTTTTATTGAGGAAATTTCTTCATCAGATGTTTCGTCCTCCTCAACTTTAACCTGTCTTTTAATACGCACAAGGTGAGATATTTCTCCATTTGATGAGATAGTAGATTTACCTTTATCTTCTACTAAGTGTGGTCATTCATCAAACACCACATCTCAGCTAACAAAAATCTTCCTTGCCTCACGATCCCACAACCTGTATGCTTTAGACTCTTCATTACATCTTAGGAAGACACAATTTTTTCTTTTTGAATCCAACTTTGATCTTGTTGAATGTGCATAATAGAAAAAACCAAAAATTTTGAAATGCAAAACTGAAGGCTTTTTACCAGAATATGCTTCTTGAGGAGTCATCCCCTTTAGTGCTTTTGTGTAGCTTCGATTGAGGATGTAGACTATTGTATTGATTGCTTCTGCCCATAATGAATCAGGCATGTGTTGAGCCTTTAACATACAACGGGCCATTTCAACTACTGTCCTGTTCTTGCACTCAACAATGCCATTTTGTTGATGTGTATGAGCTGTGGTAAGTTGCCTTTTCACACCATGCTCCTTACAGTAATTGTTGAATTTTGTTGACAAGAATTCACCTCCTCTACATATTTTGAATTTCTTTAGTTTCCTTGCTTATTTATTTTCCACATACTTATGCCACATTTAAAATTTTTCAAAAGCATCAACCTTCTCTCGAATGAAATAAACCCACATCTTTCTACTATAATCATCGAGTAACAACAAAAAGTAGAAAGATCCTCCTAAAGCAGGTGTAGATATTTTTCCGCAGAGATCAGCATGTACCAACTCTAGAGGAGGTTGAGATCGATTGCTGGTCTCTCTTGGAAATGCCTTTCGTTGTTGCTTGCCCATCATACAAGTTTAACAAGGTTCCTGCAACTCTGAAAATGCAGGCAAATGAGCAACCATCCCTGTTCTTTGCATCTCCTTCAAAACTGCAAATCCAAGATGCTCAAATCGTTGGTGCCATAACTTGCTTACATCTGTATCAT